>MVJL01004916.1:0-13935 GCA_002156465.1 Macrocentrus cingulum
TATCTCCTATACACTCTGTGGATCAATTTGACTCTTCACTGTAGCAAATTGCGTAGAACTCTATACAACTACTCAACCAATTGGTTTGAAAAAATTCAAAGATATTCTTTAAATTGTGTTTAAATAGTTTATCAATATTAAAGAGTTTATTAAAATCTTTAAACACAACAAAAAAAAAATTCACGATAAAAATATTTATATAAACAATCGAATTTTATAAAAAAAAATTGCAATTTTTTAGATTTCTAACATTTCTTGCTGAAAATTTCCGTGAGTTTTCTCGAAGTACATTTAATAAATAAAAAAATTAGTCATCTAATTTATCTCAATCGAGAGTATTTATTTTATGTGCTAATAGAGTGAGTTTTCTCGAAGTACATTTAATAAATAAAAAAATTAGTCATCTAATTTATCTCAATCGAGAGTATTTATTTTATGTGCTAATAGACGCGATTTTTACGGCATTAAAAATCAGCTGTGACTTCAATCTTTTGTCAAACAAATCTGATAACTCATCACGCTACAACAATTGTCGAAATTTACTCAGTTATCAAATTTAATAGAGTGCCAATCAATAGTCTTATCATTTTCTCAAATCGTTAAGTGTTACATTCGATCAAAGTCAGTGTATGGGTCCAGATGACCCATCAGTGTATACTCGAAGGGTTAAAAAATTTTATGGATTTTATCAATGGGGATGTGACGCATTATTGTTAAATGGATTTTGGTTGCTGATGTTGAAATAAGGTATGAATGATTGTGAACTGTATATAATATTGCCGGTTAGAAATTGATTTGGCGCGCTTTTGTTATACCATCAGTTACATTGTCACAGTTGCGTGGTCACGTCAAGTGTGCTTGCATTGTGTAGGTATACACGAGGAAAAAGAGAAAGCAGCAAAAGAAAGTGACGTAAAGTACGCTAATTTTCCAACTCGAAGCTTCCTGCTACGTGTGGTCAGTCTGAAATTCCATCCGCACACTGATCACCTAGAAAATTTGCTTGGAAAAAAAAAATTGTTTATACATTACTATTACATTTTAAAGAAGAAAAAAAAAATTTTTGAAAAATTTTGAAAGGGTTAATTCCTTGAATATCTCGCAATTATCATAAATTTTTTCGTTTTTTGCTGAAAACTCGTTAACTAAGCAAGATATCAAAAAATATTACATCAACAAAATGACTATAAATTTAATTTTCTACAAAAAATATTTAACAAACTTTTTTATATCTCCCTTCGTTTTTTGAGAAATTTTAGATTTTCGAAAATTCATATTTTTTTTGATTATCTCAAAAACTAAGCAAAATATGAAAAATTTGTATTCTACATTTTTTGTAAAAAATTAAATTTACAATCATTTATGTCTTATACAATTTTTCATTATCTCGCTTTGTTACCCTGTTATCAGTAAAAAACCGAAAAAAAAAAAAATCATGAAATCTGATTTTTAAGACCCCGTTGATAATTTTATGAAAAAAAAATTTTTTTTCTTCTACAAAACCCATTGTTTAAACATATTTTGTCTATTTTTTCAAACAAAAGTTCACATACTTATATATCAGCGCGCTAAAATGCTGGTGGAATAACCTTCGAAAAAACAAAACAAAACAAAAAAAAATCCCTGGCACGAATAAAATAAATTATTTTTTCGACTTTTAATAAGTGACATGATTTTTACTATACTGTCCCTCGATTGCATCAACAGAATGTAGGACGAGGATTGACCTCAGGCGAGTCCTAACTTGGCAAATAATAATTTAAATGGCCCAACAGACACACGGACACCAGATCCATCATTGTTGTTATTCACATTGGTCAGAGCGAGAGAGAGAGAAATCACTGCTGGGCCATTATTTAATGAAACTCGCGTGTTACATCAGTGGGCCCATGATCGCGCGAGATGCGACCGACGATCAGTCTTGAATAACGATAGTTCAAGTCGAGTTGGAACACCCAGGACCCAATTATCCAATGACAGTGTGGTGTACGGCCTTGCTTCGCCTTTCTGACCAATCAATCCAATCAATCCTAGTCGCCATATACACCAGAAGTGATGCTAGATAATTTAAATTGCATAAAAAACACAGAAAAAACATTTTTTCGCTCCTCAATGTCACTGGATTCTCCGAATTGGGCGGTCAATTGCAAGTATACTTGGTAATTGTGTCAGAGACTATAATCAAAATCACGGCCGAGTGCTGGCAAGAAGGAAATACGTGGATTGAATACTTAAATTACAATCAAACTCTCGATTACGTAGAGAAAAAAAAAATTTTTTTTCCAACTGTTACACTTGCTTTCTCATTAAATAACACTACAATTCTGTGGGGGGATTTTATTATTGATGACAGGTTGGAAAAAAAATGAAAAGTAATCCATTTTTACTCGTTATGCATGGCCTTCAATATGCATATTGCACATCTGCAGCCACTCGACGCGCACTTTGTCATGTTTTAGATGGATAAACACTTTGATATATGTATTTCCTTGGTTTTCTAAAGCTTTTGTGTTTTTTTTACACACATACATGTCGTAGAGAATGTAAAATAACTGTTAAGTATGATAGAATAAATTATTGAAAGTTTTTTTCTTTTGTCGTTTTTAGAGTGTACCTGGAGAAATTCGACTGAGATGGCGCTGGAAATGAGTGGAACGACGAAAATATGGCAAGGTACTTGTAAATACACCACTTAAACTATTTGTAATGCCTGGTTAGAGTAATAGTACAAAGTACGGTTAGAATTACTGCTGCGTATACTCTCGCAAGAGTCAAGTTTAATCTTCTCATCATTGGTGTCATTTAAACGCGCAAAAACTCGGTTCATGACCTTTGGAATTGTTTTTTTTTTTTTTCTAGTGTTAAAGCCGAAAAGGCGTATAGTAAAAAAATTAAGATTTTTTTACTTGTTGATATCTTGATAAGGATGCGAATTAGAGAAATTTTTGTAAGGACTTTTTTTAAAGCTAATAAAATTTTTTACAAAAAAGGACTCTTGTGAAAAATTTCTACGGTCAATAGTTTTGAAGATATTTTGATTTGAAAAAGCCAAAAATTTTTATTGAAACTATTTTAACTTGAAACAAGTTATAAATAATTTAACTGCGAATATCTTGATAAGGATGCAAATTGGAAAAATTTTGCTAAGGATCTTTTTTATAGCTAATTAAATTCTCTACAAAAAAGCTATCTTAAGAAAAACCGTTATCTTCAATAATTTTAAACATATGATCATTTAAACCAGCCCAAGAATTTTTTCTACAAGTCTTTTTAGCCATAGAAACGCGCAATATATCATTTTGTTGCTCTTGACTATAAAAAAAAATAATGATCCCGGAAAAAAACTACACAATCCAAAGTCTGAATTTTTGCATAAATTAAGGCTTGTCTAGATTGATTAAATTGAAATATTATTCTACTTGTAGAATAATTCATAAAAAAATCCCGATCAAGAATAATTTAAATTAAATATTCCACAATCACTATAATCGATTGACGATAGATTAATGAAAAAATATTATTATAAAAAATTGTGCAATTATTTCTTACAAATTGCTGAATATTTAGATTTTTCATTTGTTTTTATTTTTGCAGGTATTCTATTGCTCTGTTTGGCCACATCGATGGCAAAATCGCAAACATTGCAAGATGTCATCAACACCGTAGAATCATCAGGAAACAGCACAAACTTACATAAATCTGATAAAGCCGAGTCAGTGTCTGGGTTAGCCTTGAATAATGACGGAGAGCTTAGCACAGCGCCTTTCTATTCTACCACAATGCCGAGTGCAGCAATAAACAGCGAGAAATTGTCGAGCAAGGTTTATGAAAAGTCGACAACAATCGCGAATTCATCAATGCGTAGCGTAAAAGTATCAAAAACCGACGCGCTAAGCCCAGAAAAATCGCAAAAAACCACAAGAAAGTCCAACGACAGCATTGACTACATGAAAAAAAAACAATACGACTTGGAATCGTACGAAAAATCAAACGTCGAATCAACATCCGAGCTGCACTCTCTGCACAACGACACAATAGTAAATTACCGGGGTAAAATCCATCAAAATATCGACGACGTCATCATATTAAATAGCTCAGACTCGACGGATTCCACGCGTAATCTCGCGACTAAAGAGAATTCAAAGGGTCAAGCGGAGCAGCCACCAAAGCGGGAGGATGAGCCAGTCGTTGAGAATCAGACCACGAACGGTGCCATTGTGTTGGACGAGTTGAATGGGAAAAATGATAAATTTAACGTGGAGAAAGAGAGCGCAACGGTGCACCTAAAAGCGGACAATTCCACGGAAAAACCGAGCAACAGTACAGGAGGACCGAGAGGTCGAACAATTTCCTTTGGCCAAGGAAACGACTTCAGTAGCAACGAAAAAACCGACGGTTATGTGAAAAAAAGTTCCTACAGCAGTGAGACACCAGCCGATGGATTTCCCAGGCCGGAAAGTGTCCGCGAACCGACGGAGAAGGTGATAACCGAGTCGTCGGTCGTGAATGACAACAGTATTCAGTCGATAAAACCCGTGCAGATGAAAAGGTCTGGAGGTATCTTGCTAAACGTGACTTTGAGCAATTCCAGCGGTTTGTCGGAGGTAAATCGAGTCGTAGAAAACATTGAAACAGTGGCAGACGTAAAGAGTACGGTTGACCTAACGGAAAACGGGTTGACGGAAGCTCCAGAGCGAAATTTAACAACGGAATTTCCATTGGTTGAAGCGACTGCAACGGAACGAGGCACTTTATCCAGTGTTGATGATGTTGGTAATGGCTCGAAGGAAATTATAACTCGCTTGAACGTCACTGAAGCGACTGAGCCGTCGCCCAATTCGACGATGAAAACTTTTCCATCACCATTAAGCCATCTAACTTCGACTCTTGGAGTTACGACTTCAGTTACCGAGCCCATGCCAACAATTTCCTCGTCTACGATCGCCAATTTCAGCGGCAGAGCCGCGATCGATTCAACGACGGCATCGCCCAATGTTGAGTATGAGTTTGTCAGTCTTACAGACACAACTGACTCGGTGGATCGAACGACTACAGAAGAAGATTTCGTGAGTTCTACTGTGAGTTCTTATGATCCGACGACTCTGCTCGATGAGATTACTGATGATGCAGAGGAAAATTCATCGTTGACCACTGTGATTGACGACTCTACGACGACGCCGATTGATTCTAGCACTGTTGGAACTACTCTGATTTTTACGAACACGGATTTCACCAGTTGGGAAACAACCACGCAAGTTGGCGAGACGACGGTTGAGACCTTGCCAATCAACACGGAAATTATTACTTCGGTTAATAGCTCGACTACGCCGCAATCAATAGATTTCACGACGACACCGAGTAGCACTTTGTCGGCTAGCATCGAGCCTGAGACCTCGAGTGCAAATGGCACGAGCATTGAGACACTCAGTACCACTCCAGCTGCACCTGATGTTCCGCGAATTACACCGGAAGACGTGAACGTACTCGTGCGGATAGTCATTGAAGGCACTTGGGCTGACGTGTGTCCATACTTTCCGGCTTTGAAGCAAAGTCTGGTGGATTTGGTGACTCGTGGATTGGAAAAGTTTGTTGAGAGAAGTTTTTTTTTTTTGACGTGAAATTTCTCTAGAGTAAATGTGTTATTGATTTTTTTAGGGTTTTTGTGGAGAATCAAATCGTTTTCCAGCAAAATCCGTGCATTCGAGTACGGAGGAGTGCAACACAGGAAGTCAGCGTGGTTACACTTTTTTTCTATGTCGTTGATGCGGCCGGACATTTTGATGGCGCCACTACGAAAGCACTGCCAAGTTTGTACACGGCATCTCCGATTGATTTCAAGCTGCCGGTAATTTTTTTATTCAATTTTTGGTGTCAGGATATTTTTTAACAAAATTTTTCGTCATAGCAGGAGTAAATGCGGTTGTTTGTTTTTTCTTTTCCGGGAGCAAAACGACTTTTTTTACCGAGCGGGAGGAAAAGTATCGGAGACTCCCTGTTAGTTGGATATCTTAGTAAAAACAAAAAAGTGCGCGGATCGAATTAAATTCAGTATAGAAGCTGAGATCACAGCATTCAAGCAGGAGTGTAATTTTGAGGAGTTTTTAGCACAATTTTTAAGAGCACACTGAGCAGGATTAGTTGGAGAAGTGCAACGAGGACTTCCAGGAGGATTATGATTAGGAAATTGAGAATGACTACCAAAAAAACTTTTAAAATTCTCTTTGAGATCCTTCTGAAAGACCTTTCCGTAGTTTCTTAGCCAATCTTTTTCAATTAGGAAATTGAGAATGACTACCAAAAAAACTTTTAAAATTCTCTTTGAGATCCTTCTGAAAGACCTTTCCGTAGTTTCTTAGCCAATCTTTTTCGTAGTCCTCCTCAATGTCCTCCTTGTAGTCCTACATAATGTCCTCCTGAAAATTCTTCAGGAAGCTGTTTCTCAACAGTCTTCTGGGAGTCCTCTTCATAGGCCTTGAGCAAGTCTTGCTCAAAGTACTTTCGAAAATCCCGCTCAAAGTTCTTTAAAATACAGTCCTAAATGAATGATGTGTTCTTAGCTTCGTTAAAAAAATTTATTTCGAACCATGCACTTTTTTGTTTTTACTTATTCTATTTGAGAGCCATCGGGCGCTAAAAAAAATAGTCGAAGAAGCGTAAAAATTTTGCGTCGTGCATACTCAATGAATAATGCGGATTTCGACTTACGTTTGGATGACATGTCTTCTATCATGTCTCAGCGAGGAGTTGAAGTAGTTTGTGGAGCTTTTTATCAGTTATAATAGAAAATATGATTAAATAAATTTTCAATGTGGCATAAATCATTCCGTATACCTTGAAATGAGCTTTAAAAGCGTAAAATAATTTGACATAACTTGGTATAGATCGTAAAATACCTATTTATTCATTTCTTCACTCTGTTAAATGGGCTCGCCTGTCAAAATATGTCACATAAAAAATTTATTTATTAATATTTTTCATTGTAATTGATTAAACCGCCTCAAAATACTTCATCTCTTAACTGAGACATGATAGAAGCCACATCATCCAAACGTAAGTCAATATCCGCATTATTCATTAAGTATACATAACGCAAAGTTTCTACGCTTTTTCGACAATTTTTCCTAGCGCTCGAGGGCCCTCAAGTAAAGGCGCAGACATAAAAATACAAACCTACCCTAATTGTTCACATTAAAACTTAAATATTTCAAAATCTATTCGTCCAAAAAAAAATTTAAAGTAAAGGCGCAGACATAAAAATACAAACCTACCCTAATTGTTCACATTAAAACTTAAATATTTCAAAATCTATTCGTCCAAAAAAAAATTTAACCCCTCCAACTTTTCCCTTAAAATCGCATTCTACATAAAACCTCATGTATTCCGAATGGGCCTTTGTTTTGAAACCCTTTTTTTATGACCAAAAATACTATATTTTACTTCGCGACGGAGAATCGCTGAACAATATACTATTTTCCAAAGAATTTATCCCTTCAAATGTTAATAAATGTTCATTATTTTAGATTCGCAGTATCTCCATCGTCCAGGACAACGATTCGGGCAATACAATCGCAGTTATCGTCGTCTCCTGCGTGGCATTTATCTGCCTCATTCTGCTGGCAAGCTTACTAGTAAGTAAACCACTCAATCAAACAACCCCCAAGCACAAAACTAATATAAAAAAAATCATTGTTCCACAGTTTATCATGAGAAAACGACAGACACGATTCAACTACGGCGAGCGGTGTCGACCAGTGTCTCTGGACGCCTACAGTCTCGATAGCGTATCAGCGTACAACAGCGTACGGCGAAAAGGAGCGATACGCGCATCAAAACGAAGCTACGGTAATCCAACATTTGAGGATTCTAGCGTGATTCCATCCCATCCACTGAATTTCGCCAGCCTATCAACCTTCTGCGATGAATTATCAAAGATAAACGAGGAGTTTGGCAATATTCCGCAAGTGTCTGCACGCATTGACGAACTTCCCACGGGAGCCGAGGTGAAAAATCGCTATGCGAACGTTGTGCCACTCCCGGAGACTCGAGTGCCACTTCAGAAGATCAACAACGATCCTCTGAGCGAGTATATCAACGCGAGCTACGTTCGCGGGCCTCGAAACGCCACGAAATACTACATCGCCTGTCAGGCCCCGCTCGAATCGACAATCACCGATTTTTGGCGCATGGTTTGGGAACAACAGTCTAAAGTCATCATAATGCTTACGGATCTGATTGAAAATGGTGTGGAGAAGTGTGCAGAGTATATTCCACCGTCAGAAGTCACGGATTGTCATCGATTATTTGGGGATTTTCAGGTGACACTGAAAAAACGTGAGACCAAAGAGAAATATGCTATTTCAACGCTTCTTCTCAAGGTAAAA
Source organism: Macrocentrus cingulum (assembly GCA_002156465.1). Lineage (NCBI taxonomy): Eukaryota > Metazoa > Arthropoda > Insecta > Hymenoptera > Braconidae > Macrocentrus > Macrocentrus cingulum. The sequence continues at coordinate 8,382 of MVJL01004916.1, forward strand.
TTGATGGAATTTAGTTTTAAAGGGTTTTGTGATGTAATTTGAGTTTTTTAGAATTTGGAGAATAATACCTACCGCGAAATATCGCACATTTGGTACCTGTGGCCGGTTAACGGTGTGCAGAACGACGCTGCCGGCCTCATCGCCGTGCTCCTCGAGGCTCGAGCACTTCAGCGCGGTGGGCCCGGACCTATCGTCGTTCACTGCAGCCCTGGGACCGGTCGAACGGGCACACTTATCGCCCTTGACTTGGGCATTCGTCAGTATGAAATTACCCGCACCGTTGATGTGCCCAGAGTTGTCTATATCATCCGTCGTGATCGCGCTGGGGCTGTGCAGACCAAGGAACAGTATGCCTTCATTTACAAGGTGATTAATAGTATATTCAGGAATTCACGGTGAAAATGACCACTTTTGCATCCCGAGGTAAACATGCTATTTTTCGTAGCGGGAGCAAAAATCCCATTTACTCCCGCTATGACGAAAATAGTACATTGTTCACCAAGGGAGCAAAAGAGGTCATTTCGACTGTGAAAAGTTTACTGCGCGAACCGAAGGCGAGAGCAGGAATTTACGGTCAAAATAACCTCTCTTGCATCCTGAGGTAAACATACAATTTTTCGTCGTAGCGGGAGGAAATAGGGTTTTTGCTCCCTCTGTTCTGGGAGCAATTTTAACGAAATTTTTTTCGTCATAACGGGAGTAAATGGCGTTTTTGCTCCCTCTTTTCCGAGAGAAAAATTGATCCCGAAAAGGAGGGAGCAAAAACCCTATTTTCGCCCGCTACGACGAAAAATAGTATGTTTACCTCGGGATGCAAAAGAGATTATTTTGACCGTGAATTCACGAAAAGGAGGGAGCAAAAACCCTATTTTCGCCCGCTACGACGAAAAATAGTATGTTTACCTCGGGATGCAAAAGAGATTATTTTGACCGTGAATTCCTGCCTTTTTCACGGTCGAAATAACCTCCTTTCCTCCCTTGGTGAACAATGTGCTATTTTGCAACACATACCTCTAAAGCTCGTAAAAAAAAAGTGAGAACTCGGCGGCATTTCACTGGCTAAAAAAGACTGCTGACATGCGTGCCGAAAGTGCGTTTTCACGCACTAGTGCGTAAAGTAGCCCCTTTACGCACGGATCCTGCGGATTTTTTAGGCATGGCGGCACCAAAGCGAAAAAAGAGCATTTTCGGCAGTTTTCACGCACTAGTGCGTAAAGTAGCCCCTTTACGCACGGATCCTGCGGATTTTTTAGGCATGGCGGCACCAAAGCGAAAAAAGAGCATTTTCGGCATTTGTTACAAAAAAAAAAATAGTATATGGCACGAGCGCAATGTCGGCAATTTCGCTCCTACCACACAATATACTATATTTTGACCACCTTTTTACAATTTAGTATTAATATTTTGTTGTGTTGTTGCAGGCTCTGAATCTTTATGCTACGAAATTGGCCGGCGGTGGATTGGATTCCACCTGATATTGGGAGAAGAAATTGCGCGAATGTGATCTAAGTCAATATAATTGATATAAATGAAATGAAAGATGAGGAACAAAGGTTTTTCTCAGATTCTTCGACGACTTGAGCAAGCCAAATTAATAGAGAAATATAAATATAGGTATTTTATCGTGAAATAGTGATATATAAGAATTTGTAAACGTAAAAAAATCGATGTTATTGATTTTTTCTTAACGGAAATCATTGAGATTTCAAGAGATATCGTTGATTAATTTGTCTTTTATTAATCAATTGTGGTATTTTTAGTTTTTTCGTTTTGTAAAAAGATGCATTGTATTGTTGGATAACAGAGCTCTCTATTTTTTCGTGTACATATACGAATAATTGATATTTGTAGTTTATGTAGAGTATTCTTCTTCTATTATTGATAGAATTTGCGTTTACTGCTTTGGAAGATGAAAAATGAGTCTCCCATTTTGATATTACAGTTTTGTTATAATTATATTGTTAGAGTAACATCGTTAGTTTTGGATGTTTTGCGATTGATTATATATATAGTAACGCAAAGTGATATATGTGTAGTTTTTGGCAGTTTGGTGTGATGAAAAGTTTTTTTCTCATTTGTATACTCATCCCTTGAGATGTCTAGACTATCATACTCATTAAAATTTGATTAATAGTGGTATATAATTAGTTGGATATCGACGAATCGCGGAATTTTATTGGGAAAATTCCGAGCGTAAGGAAAAATGCTTGTCCGTGTGTAATCAATATGAATGTACATCGATGTATATATGTATTTATGCTTAAGCAGAATTATTAATAAATTTTAAAAAATATTAAATATAGGAGTGATGTTTATTGATGTCTTCCCTATGAACGCGCTTTTCCACGAGTCTGTAGAAAATTCCGAAGACAAATATTTATTTTATTTATCTCTAGGCTTTAAAAATATTAATTTCACCAATTTTTTACGGCAGGATCATATAATCACGGTATCAAATCATTCGCGAAAGTCTAAAGTTTAATGTCCCAATTTTTCTTTGCAATCCTTTGCCTACAACAAATTTTTTTTCACTGATTTCTGAAAAATTGCTTCCATTTCCGCCAAGTTAACACGGGGTAAATGCGACTTGAAAAATTAATTTTCTTAATTAAAATGATCGATAAAATACCTTCATTTTTTGCTGGGTGGTACAAATCGATTTGTATTGTCTTATATTTTAATTTGGATCAATTCCTTTGTTGACTGATTTTGGGCTGGACATCCGTAAATATTGCAAAAAATCATTTTACTCACCCACTCTTGGTTATTCGAAAATATTCGTGATGAGAGCAGCTGCAACTGGGTTGTCATTTTTCCAAAACAGTCCAAAACGATTTAAGGATGAGGCCTAGGAGTATAGGGAGAATGCAGAGGGACAGCTGTAGGATAAAGTGCGTAAGCCGCCGCGTGGTGGCGCGCACTTTTCTGCCGTGTCGTTCTTCTCGACAGTGCTCGAACTTACGTTTCTATATATTAACAAATCACTTTTATGTATTTTTAAATTAATTTTTTTATAAAAGTACTCTAGCCTGGAAATTTTTTTTAATTAAATAAAAATTTTCGATGCTTCATATAAATAAAAAAAATATATTTCCACGTCTAAAAATGTTAAAAAATTTTAAACTACAACGTCATATAATTTGGGTCAATTATTTCTTCATTTTTTTTCTAGATCTCTGTTTTATCTATTCTTAATTCGATTTTTTTTGGGTCGATAAAAAAGTTGAAAATTTCTCGAGCAACCGTCAGAGGGCGGTAAAAGTTCCATTTTGTCGCGAACCGATGATAAATTAAATTTCCATCATTCACGGCTTGAGAAAATTTTTTTTTAACTTTTTTTTTTTTTAATTATCACTTACACATAGATGTGTAAATAATTTCGCGAACTTTTTTTATAGCAAAACACAACAATTTAAATTAACATTGTACATAGAAATAATATGTATACGCGTGTGTTTCTCCAGAGTGAATTCCAACGTATTTTCGAGCACTGTCAGAGCTAAATGAATGAAAAATAAGTTTACGTATGATATTAATATTTATGTGGAAAAGCAAAAAAGCGAGGTCGGTGACGTCAAAGAGTGGCAGGCAGCGTGTATACAACTTCGTGCAATCCAGGTGGTTCGCGGGTATGGGTTGACTGCTTCCAACTGGATCAAACTGGATAAGAGCTGTTGAATCTCGCGAGGACCGGGTATCAGTTGGAAAAGGAATGGACGCAAAGATAGAACTACATTCCAAGAAACTTCAACTAACCTTCTTTTTTTTCATTCACCAATTTTCGAGGTGAAATAATCCAAGGGCTTTCTGATATCCAACTAAAAATTCATATTTTTTCGGCGTCATCACAATTTTGACATTGTCCTTCAAGGACTCTGTCTCAAGGTGACACGCGCGCTTTGCTTTTAGACCTCGCGATGCATATTGTGAATTATTGCATAAAATAATTTCAAACACGTGTATCAATATTTAAATTTTAAACCCAGTAATACTGCACTCTCTCAAACACATGTAGGTCATTTCTTCAACGTTCAACTCTATTTCAGATCATCAATCCTCAAAACCTTGTTTTTTTTTTTTTTTTAATGATTATTTTTCAATTGATAGATTTTGAGTGCGATGAAAAAAAAAAAAATGAAGAATAAAACCATGTCAAAAAATGGCCTTGAAAATTTTTTTTTTCTTTAACATTATCTTATAATAATCAAGAGTTGTATATTTCTGATGTTTTATTTTTAGAGCGCTCTTGAAAAGACATAAATGTCTTTACTAACGTATGTACGCTTTAAATAAGTCATATACAAAGTTAAATGTATTTAATATTTTAATAAGATCATTTTTTTAATCGTTTTATCAGAAATTAAAAATTTTTTTATGTCAATTTCATCGGTTTTTTTATTAGGTTAATCAGTGATTCATCTGTGAATTATTGTTAGAGTGATAAACAATTTGAAATAAAATTTGTAAATACAATGTATATGTGGATTCGTTTCTGATGATGATATATACTAACAAGACACGTCATTATCATGATGCGACGTGATGAATAGATAAAATAGATCTTCTGGTATATATATCCGGTCTGATTATGCAAAAGTACACGATTATTCGCAACTGTAATTATCCTTTATTATATGTCAAATGATATTTTTTATATGGGTCTTGCATAATTTTTTTTTATTTTATTATATTGTCAATGTGTAAATTACGTCAAGTAATTTTTTTAATTAATAGTTTCGTATTAAAAAATCATAGTTTATTATGTTTTGGGACTGAAAAAAAATTTAGCATGATTTGAGTTTTTTTTTTAAGGTCGTTTACGAATTTTAAAATTTGCAAAAATAGTTAAAATGTGATTTTGAACAATTTTTTTTTCTTTTTTTGCATCAACTTTTTGTGACTATCAACATTAAAACGTTACATCTGTTTATTTTCGTTATTTTCTGAAATTTTGAACAATTTTTTTTTCTTTTTTTGCATCAACTTTTTGTGACTATCAACATTAAAACGTTACATCTGTTTATTTTCGTTATTTTCTGAGGTATTTTACGGTCACAGAAAAATAAGGTTTTAATATTATTATAAAGAAATCGTTTGAAAACATCGAAATCAATGTATATAATTGAAAATTTTTTAAATTCATAAGTGACTCCTAAAATTAATATTATATAAACTAAAACTTTGTAAAACTTATTTATATTAAATGTATAAAAATTTGTTATAGCGTATAGATAGGAAAAAAAAATTTTTCTACAATCACATTTTGACCTTTTTTTTTTTTGCAGATTTCAAAATTCGTGAGTGACCTCTAAAAATTCTTGTATCGAGCAAATTTTTTTTGCAGAGCTTTTAGAATATGATAAACCATGTTTTTTTTTTAATACGAGACTGAAAAAAACAAAAATAACCGGTTTTTTTTAACCACCCTAATTTTTATATATTTCGACAATTATATATTGCTATAATTACGTCAAATCATGTATTCAATAATTAATTTAATGTTTTTTTTTTTCATATAATAATATATTTAATACTCTCATTCTTATAAGTTATA
>MVJL01004923.1:0-23814 GCA_002156465.1 Macrocentrus cingulum
AAAAAAAAAAAAAAAAAAAAAAAAATTAACCCCCCATTTTTAAGGGATGATTGGGTGCTTTTCAATGTTAATTACGTAATTTACGATATCAAACACATGTAACTCGACGTAAAGTACAGAGTTTACTTGTGTAGAGTATAATACAAGTTGGCACTTGTTCACTTGTTATAAATAATGAGATCGTTTCCTTAAAAAAAAAAAAAAAAAAAAAAATTTTTTTTTTTTTTTTTTTTAGGAGACGATCCCATTGTTTATAACTAATCCCAACTTGCATTATACTTTACTTACTTTCCGTGCTTCTAAATGTAAAGTACGTAATTTTTAGTATTAAACACATGGAACTCAATGTACAATATCCAACTTGTCGATGTAATAGGCTCAGATTTTTTTATATGAAACACGCGAAATTCAACGTTCAATAATGCATATTTAGCTAGAAAATCTGAGTCTATTGAGCTAAAACAAGTGAAATTTATTGTTATATAACGAGTTTCTAGCTACAAAACTCAAGTTTTCAGAAGTAAAACACACGAAATTCTATCTTACATTGTGAATTTTTAGCTACAGATTTCGAGTTTTTTAATCGAGTTTGTAAATAGTGAATTTATAGGGACAAAACCCAGGTTTTTAGATATTAAATTCGAAATTGAACATGCAAGTGATTTGTTATACACAATGATATCCTCTCCTAAAAAAAAAAAAAAGTTAACCCCCTATTTTTAAGGGATGGTTGGGTGCTTTTCAATGTAAATTACGTAATTTACGATATCAAACACATGTAACTCGACGTAAAGTACAGAGTTTACTTGTGTAGAGTATAATACAAGTTGGCACTTGTTCACTTGTTATAAACAATGAGATCGTTTCCTTAAAAAAAAAAAAAAAAAAAAAAATTAACTCCCTATTTTTAAGGGATGATTGGGTGCTTTTCAATGTAAATTACGTAATGTACGATATCAAACACAGAGTTTACTTGTGTAGAGTATAATGCAAGTTGGCACTTGTTCACTTGTTATAAACAATGAGATCGTTTCCTAAAAAAAAAAAAAAAAAAAAAAAAAAATTAACCCCCTATTTTTAAGGGATGATTGGGTGCTTTTCAATGTAAATTACGTAATGTACGATATCAAACACAGAGTTTACTTGTGTAGAGTATAATGCAAGTTGGCACTTGTTCACTTGTTATAAACAATGAGATCGTTTCCTAAAAAAAAAAAAAAAAAAAAAAAAATTAACCCCCCATTTTTAAGGGATGATTGGGTGCTTTTCAATGTAAATTACGTAATTTACGATATCAAACACATGTAACTCGACGTAAAGTACAGAGTTTACTTGTGTAGAGTATAATACAAGTTGAATTTTTAAGGGATGATTGGGTGCTTTTCAATGTAAATTACGTAATTTACGATATCAAACACATGTAACTCGACGTAAAGTACAGAGTTTACTTGTGTAGAGTATAATGCAAGTTGGCACTTGTTCACTTGTTATAAACAATGAGATCGTTTCCTAAAAAAAAAAAAAAAAAAAAAAAAAAATTTTTAAGGGATGATTGGGTGCTTTTCAATGTAAATTACGTAATTTACGATATCAAACACATGTAACTCGACGTAAAGTACAGAGTTTACTTGTGTAGAGTATAATACACGTTGGCACTTGTTCACTTGTTATAAACAATGAGATCGTTTCCTTAAAAAAAAAAAAAAAAAAAAAAAATTAACCCCCTATTTTTAAGGGATGATTGGGTGCTTTTCAATGTAAATTACGTAATGTACGATATCAAACACATGTAACTCCACGTAAAGTACCGATTTTCTTGATGTAAAGTATAGTGGACTAGTAAATGCAACTGCAATTCGAAATTTTTGTCTGGTCTAAAACACGTTGAATACGATGTAGAACACCGAATTTTAAAAATCCTAAATTGAGTCGATTGCTTATGAAATGGACATCCGAAAAACCATTAAAAAACAAAAACAATATCTACTAAAAATGATTAAAATCTTACTTTCGTGAAAATGTCCCCCATATGTCAAAACCTTTGCCCTTTTCAGCAGGAAGCCAATTGACTTTTGGAGTAACATAGGGAGACTGTCCCTGATTGAAACCGAAAATGTCACCAAGAAGTCCAGTAGTAGTTTGAGAAATATTTGGCGCACTTGTAGGTTCGGAATCACCGAGAATACCATCCAAACCACCACCCAGGAGATCCAGTCCCATTCCCAGAGAGGCGACAGGCGGCGACGCAGCCGTTGATGGAGCACCTAGCAGATAAATCATCAATCACCACGCAATAACATGAATTTCGAGTTATAATATATTTTCTACTAACCAATATCCATACTGAGAAGGTCACCAATTAGTGAATCCTGAGCGGGAATAACTTGAGCCGCCGGTTGTGCTCCAGTTCTCTGTGCACTGTCATCATTCGTGTTGTTTCTGGCTGGAAGAGATTTTCTCGCGCCAGTGGATCGTCCCTCAACGAAGGCCGTAGGTGGCTTGTGATAGACTGAGGCCAGGCTTGAAATATGACAAATTAATTCGTCAAGAAGAGTTGGCTCTAGAAGATCAGTTTCCTCGGAGATGAGGGGTTTTTCTGCGAGCACAACCTCCTTGGCTGCTGCTGGATCAGTGCTGAGTAGACGCCAGTAAATAAATCCACGGTCTCTCAAGTCTGGATTGTCGGAATCTTGTGTAGCCAGACTGAGAACTTGCTGCACTAGCTCCTGAGTGTCTGTCGGTCGTTTTAAAAATAATTTAACAATTGCCGTAAGCAATTGCAATTGTACTTGGGTATTTTCATCGTGGAATCCCTCAAGAAAACTCTCGAGAAGCTCGTCGGCATTGTCAATACGCTCGGCATACTCGCCAATGATCCAGATCATGGAGGCACGGGCCTCGGGCTCGTCCAGTGTGTCGAGATTTTCACACAGAGTGGAAATTATACTCTCATATTTGTTGGGATACTTGCGGAAGATGTCTTTGATGACGACAATGGCCTCTTGAACAACGTAGTTCACCTTTAAATAAATATAAATCAACGACTGTGGGTAGAAAAAAATTTTTTAATTGAAATAATTTATTACCTTTGTTTGAATTAAATCCAAAAGTGTTGATACACATCGCTCGGCTGACGGTTCAACTTTAATTGCACAACGTCCAATTGCTCGCACGGCTTTTCGAACAAAATCAACATCAACCTCTGTAGCATACTCCTTTAATTCGGATAAAACTTGTGCAATATTAGCCTGTGATGCTAATCGAATCATTATATCAAGTTTTTCTAATTTCACATAAATTGGATCGTTATATTTCACAAAAAATACTTTCATCTCGTGCTTCAAAATATCCGGACGTTTTTGTACAATTAAATTAATGTTACGCAGAGCAACATATTGAACTTCTGGCTCGGAGCTCAAGAGTGTGACCAAGGGTGGAGCCAATTTTTTCGTCAAAGTCCCAACAAAGTCAGACTCTGACTGCAGCATTTCCATAAGTTTCATCAGTACCTGTAGAGATAAAATAACTGTTAGTATCGATTAATCACGGTAAACTGTTATTATAGGAAATACCTTGACTGCGGATAGAACTACTGCGGCATTTGCGTGGGCTAAACGTGGAGTAATTCGCTCGCAAATACTTTGAGCCTCTCGATCATCTTTCGGGGAATAGTTTGCTAGAGAATCGAGGATAAATACTTGACCCCACTCGGTGCACTCGTTGAGTGCAGTCAATAATTTGTTGATCGTTTGGGCGTTCATTTCAACGAGCGGCTGGCCGCTTGGACTTGATTCGTTGATCTCGGACAGTGCAGCGACGGCATTTGCTACAACCTGGTAGTAAAAATTAATCATTATTATTTTAGAACAATTTTTTGTTTGTATAATGAGAAATGGATTTCTTACCATGGGATTACTGTCAGAGAGTAAATCCTTCAATTGATCTAAAAATCCTTGATCTTCTACGAGTCCAGCATTAATATCATATAATTTAGCGACGCAGACAGCAGCAGTTTTTCTAACATATGGATCCTCATCCCTCAGACATTTTCTCAAAGGCTCGCAAAGATATTCAGTTATTTTGTCGACACGAATGCAGCCCATAGTTCGTACTGCTAAGGCGCGTATCAGTGGATTTGGATCTTCGCAATCCTACGCAACAAATCAGGCAAGCCAGGCATTCAAGTCAAGTCGCAATGAGAAACTATAACTATATATGTATATTATTAATCGACCCCTCAGAGAAATAGAGACTTTTTTTTTATACTTTTGTATAACGAGATATAAATATTGACATGGTACCTTGGTCATCGGAGATGTCGCTAGCTCCTTTTTTAGCGTGTCAGAACGAAAAAGGTCAAATTGGTCACCGTCACCATTTTTAATTAATTAGTCTATTATAATTAATGAACGCAAACTGTTCACTTTTCAAAGGGCACGAGGATTATATACACACACTATTTTTAACTCTTCACATTCTTCTGCATGTTTATCAGTGATTATTTTTTATGTTTTATGCTGACAATTAATTTTTTTGATTAAAAAATAAATAATAATAATAATAATAGTTTGAGTGCGTGTCATAAATTCAATCAATGTAAGTTTTAAAAATTTAATATAAATGAATTAATATGCCAGTAAATATTTAGCAAAAACGTTAAGAAAAATTTTCAATAAAAATTTTCAATTTGCGTATTTTATACAAAATATATAAAAATATTTACAGTAAATGTTTAATTGTAATTAATTAAGAGCAACATTCAATAGAATTGAAAGTAATTACAAAAGTTATATTAATCACATAAAACATTGGTTGTATAAAAAATTTACATTTACATGCGATTTTAGCTTGCCTATGCGTAAACAAGCATTCATGTAAAATTTAAATTGACACATAGATAAAGGAAAAATTTTTTGAGAATAACATTTCGCATAGAATAATATACATGCTAATTTTTTCAAATGGATTTCATATTTTTTTTATAATTTTACACTGTTTATTTAATTTAATCAATTTTTTTTTACGATAAAATCCATGCTGAATTGGTGGAAAAATTGAATTAAAAATTAATTAGTGCAAAAAAAAATTGAAATATTGTCAATTAATGATTTTATACCCCTGTTCACTTGAATAATCTCCTTATGTTTTTTATTTTTCAAAACCATGTCATCATGTTCGTTAATTTTTTTTATTAATTCTGGAATTCGGAATATTTTATTCTAAAACTAGACAATTTTTTAATGTGAATTATATTCAAATTGAAATAAAATTAATTTTACGTTCCAAATTCCAGTCTCGTGCCCTTTGAAAAATAAGCGGTTCACCTTTTTATACAAAAAAAAAATGAATAAAAAATCATTCCATCCTATTTTACATCGCTGACAGCCCTGTGCAAACTGATTCCATTTGCAAAGCACAGTCCGTGGCCGATAAGAGGCAAGCAGTACAGTCATTACCGTGAAAATTGATTTTTTGGTTCATGTTAAAAAATATATCGACCAATTATTGAAAGAAATTTATCAACTTTACGACTTGCCTCAACAAGAATAAAATAATTCACATTGGTGTTAATAGATATATACAAAAATAGCAAAGGTGCATTTTATAAATGATATAAACAATATAAATTAAATGATAATTATAAAAATCAATAAGTACATTACCTTGACAAATGTATTGACTGCCATAATTGCCATATCAGGTTGACTTTTGGCATAATTCATTAGATAAAGATAAACAAGCTTCTTCAACTCCAAATTGTCCGTTTGCATACAGTTTACAACATCTGGAAATAACGCTGAGACATCTTTACCCACCGTCATTGACGCAATAACCTGAAAAACAATTGTATAGCATGAGAAAAATTTTCCCAAAATTATATTAATATTTGTATATACCTTTTTTACTGCCTCCTTTTTCTTCTCCTTTTTGTCATTATTCAGCTCGGATTTTAATTCAAAGATTTCTCCCTTTTTCGTCGTTGTAAAATACTTGGAGTCTGACATTTTCGCTGTCAAACAAATAATATGATTAAATATCAATGTTTTTAACATAAAAATAAAATAATATGTATTAATCACTAACAATTATCACGAATACACTTTGCTATTTGATTGTTTAACAGCTCGAAATTAGAATAATATCACAGCAGATGAAAAAAACTGATGGATCAATGTTTTGGCAATGACCTGATGGCCATACGGACTAATATACACCGGGAAATCCACGTAAAATAAATCGATTTTTTACCCCAGGTTTCATCACCACAATTGTTAAAGGTCACAAATGAGTTCGATGATGTCATCAAAGGAACTCGGACAAATTTAAATAAATAACAATTGATGCATCATAATCAGAAAATACTACTTTCAGATACGTACTTGAGTGAACTTGAGTGTAGAGCACACGACAAACCGACCGATTAGTTCCAATTTAATGAAACCTGACAAAGAACAGCGTCACACACGATAAAAATGATGCATTGTCAAGTTTAACTGTAGATATCATGCTTATTTCATGAGGATTCTTACCTTAACAGTAGATTATTTGATGTAGAAACACTGAGGATAAAAATTAGTGGTTCACCAGTATCACACACCACCCCTTTGACAATAATAATGTTCAGAACGTTCCGAGAAATACACCCATCGACCCAGCTGATAGTTCTTGATGATGGAAACTAACTTATCGACTGTGTAGCAGTCGATTGAATAAATACCATCAAAATGATGTAGATGTCAGCACTAGCGTGACCCGGGAATTTTTGAAACGACGAAACTAAAACAAAAAATTGAATTATTGTATCAATATCATCTAATCAATTATTGTTTGTTGTAAAAAATATATATTAATAAGATATTATTTATTTATCAGACTTAATTATCAGATATATTAATCAGATATCCAGTTAACTTTATTTTTGGTGAAGGGGACAAATATGAAACTACATATAAAGGTTATGTTGCTGTTGATACACTTGGTAAATCAGTGTACTAACAAAATTAATTAATTAAAATTGAAATGAACTAATATAGTGTGTTTGACAGTTTATTACTGACAATTTATGATGGAACCACTGCAAACTGCACTAACATCTATAAAAGTCCTGCGATCGAGTGTAGGACAAGTATTTGAATCTCTGGCAAATGGTTTGCGAGCAGATCACGGCGAAGAGAATAAAGAATCAAGATATTTATCCGAGCTTCAAGAGCTTTTAACCGCAGTGAATGTAAATCTGAGGTATATTAACTCTATTTCACACGTTTAAAGCCAGAAAGTATCAAAGGTTCATTTTGCTGTTTTAAATCAAAATATCTTCAAAACTATTGAAGATGAGTAATTTTTTCAAGAGATCTTTTTTGTAGAGAATTTTATTATTTACAAAAAAGGTTCTTAACAAAATTTATCCAACTCGCATGCTCATTGAGATATTAGCGCGTGAAATATTCTGAATATTTCGAATTCATCGAAGATACGCCCTTCTGGTTTTATACACGCAATTTATTGAAGTATTTCACGAAATATATTCTGCAAATCTTTGTAGAGACGTCGAGCAGGCTGTCAACTGCCTGTCTACTCCACCAGGCCCATTCAATTTAGCTAATACCAGCTATCTAACCCATGAAACTACTCAAGAGCGACAGGGTCTCTACAGCTCCTTAGTAAACAGCTACAAATGGACCGACAAAATTCACGAGTACAGTAATATCGGTCAAAGTTTATTAAGTCAAAATTCATTGAAGAGGTCGTATTTTAACTCGGGAAGGTCAAAAAGAGGACGCATTCAGACGAGTACTCACAATGTTTCCCCGCAGTAAGTCGGAAATAAAAATTTTTTACCTCACTAAATGCTCAGTTGTGTAAAAAATTTGACAAATAATTATTTTTTTCTATATTTAAAGGCAAGTGGACTCGATGATTGCCTCGCTCGATCGTCTCTACAACGACATGACCGTGTCTGTTTCACGTCCTTTTGCCTCCAATGCCGTTTTACACGTGACACTGGGTAACACGGTAAAAGCAGCAATAGCATTTAAAGGTCTCATGGTAGAATGGGTGGTTGTTAAGGGATATGGAGAAACAATGGACCTCTGGACCGAGTCTCGGTACAGGGTCTTTCGGAAAGTTACTGAAAATGCTCATGCAGCCATGCTACACTTTCATTCACCTGCTCTTCCCGAATTAGCAGTCCGATCGTTTATGGTAGGTCCCATTAAATAATTGATGCTTCGTGAGCAACGAAAAAATATTGAAAACAAATCCTAAAATATTTGCACTAAATATTTTTTCTAGTGCTCAAGGGGCTTTAAAATTAGTTAATTACTTTGTAGATAAACTAATGAATTAATTAAATTATCTAGACTTGGTTTGGAAGCTTTCGAAATTTATTCAACGAACCGTGCAAGAAATGTCAGTTGCATTTGCACAGTGCACTTCCACCTACGTGGCGTGATTTCCGAACTCTCGAGCCTTATCATCAAGAATGCAAACCATAAGCAGGATAAAATATTATCATGGATGTGTATGCATTTGAAATGAATCCTTCTGATGAATAAATTTCTAAACTACATATACTATACGTGAACTTAATTATTTCTTATCCAGTTAATGTATTTTTATTCATTGAATAACAAAATTGACGATAGTATAAAGTTGAAGGATTGGGAATTATTTTCAAGTAAATTATTTGCATAGTTATTTAATGCATTTAACAGACGATTCTCTACTTGATTGATTATAGAATTTTTTTTTTTTTTCGTTACATTTGTGAATTTTTTCGACACATTTCATACCTATGGATGTTGGTCCACACACAGAATCTCCTGCGACACAAAAAATTTCAATTTTCTCTTTCGTATTTATCATCGCTTGTTTCTACTATGTAACTTTTTTTTTCGTTTTTTTTTTTTTTTCTTTTTTTACCCCGAGAGATTTGACTCATTTCAGTTTCTACCACTTTGCACTGTACACAATTGATTCTAAAAGATAGCAATCTATCAGCGCGTATTTTTTTTTTTTCATTTTCTATAATCACAGAGCTTTATATAAGTTGAAAATGTGTAAAGTTATTATTTTCGTGAATTTCCCTCAACTTCCTATTTATTTAATTTTTATTTATTAATTATTATTATAATTTTTTTGATCTAAAACATCCATTCTTAATACATACTATTTAAAATGATGACGATTTATCAACGTTTATTTACATTGGATAATGATAATCACCGAGTATTGTAATGAATTAAATTTTTTAAATAGCAGATAGAGATGAAAATTATTACACGATATTAATAAAAGGTTTTTTTTTCAGTTGTGTAGAAATTATTACAGGGTTATTTTGCAGATTATCTGCAGTTATAAAATCGTTTATCAACGAATGGCCGCCATTAGTTTTCTTTGCAATTACAACTTAAGCGTGCATCATCAACATTTTCATTCATTATACATATAATAGCTCTGTAATCGGTTAAAATTCTATATTTTTTTTTTACTAATACCGTTATTATTTATTTTATTATTTTCATTTAGTATGCTATATGAATTTCACATAATACTCACAATTACAGTATCATCATGTAAAGATAACTATATAAGTTAATACGTAAACTGTACACATTCACATTTGGAATAGTTTTGGCGCTTTTTGTTATTCTTGTTCAAGCGCAAGTCATTCGAATATGGCAGTGAACCTTATTTTACATTTTATTTCTTTTTTATTGTGATCACTTGCATCATGGACTGATGATCCAAATTGTCTTAAGATTCTATCTAAATTTGCGTATATCAATGATCGGATTATATTTATATCATTGACTCCGAACTATTTATGCAATTATTGCTCATTTTTATCTATCAAGTCGTGGGGTATACAGAATGCATTATTACACGTCTAAGTGACAAAGTGCTCATCCAAATTTAATATTACACTTAATATTTAAATAATTTATCTTGAGATTTTTTATTTTACACGCATTCTTGAATTTTTTTTGTTAACGACATTCAAGAGGTCCAGTATCTGTTAAAATGTTTCGCTTAAACAAGAAAAAAGAAATTTGAGATTTTTCTACTTGCTAATATCTCGATAAAAATGCGAGTTACATAAATTTTGCTAAGAACTTTTTTTGTAGATAATAAGATTCTCTGTAAAAAAGATATCTTGAAAAAAATTTGCATCTTTAATAGTTTAAAAGATATTGGCTTTAGTTATGTGATATAATCATGGAAACATTTTTTTTTTTTTGACTCCACGACTTTTTGTAGAGATTGCACCTCCCAAACATCCTTAATCGTTTTACCAGAGAGATATTTCGTTATACTCACAGAAATAGGCAAATTATACGACGTTTTTCTTGGTCGATATTGTTATTTAATATTCTTAATATTATGCAAATATATGCGACATATTCGTTTTATTTATTTTTTTTTTTTTCGAGATCCAAAATTCGAGAATAGTTCGTCTTTTTCTGAGTTTGTATCTATATTATATAATTTATAAATTTGCGTGGACGATAACGTGTTTATTGATAATGTACTTAAAGAAGAAAGTTGTTTGTTTATTTCATAGTAAATTCAACCTTTTAATTTATTGTATTTTTTCGCATAAATTCATTGACTTTTTTTTAGATTTGAATGAATAGTATGCTGGGTGTCCTAGGTACGTTACTTTCCGTTGTTATTTCGGCCGTGTTTTACCCCAATTATTATTGGGCACTTAAAAATTAAAAATGAGAAAATAATATCTTTCAACTCATTTTTTTATGCCCATTCATTATTAAAAGTAATTAATACTGATGAAACAAAATTACTCTATATATTTGATTTGCGTCGTAACTGTGTCGTAATTTTTTTTTATCGTACTTGTATATAATACTTGTATACATAAATATTCACTGTGCCTATAAACCGCGTGGATGCACATTTTTTCAGTTCATACTCTTAATCTAGAATTTTCTGTACCGGATATGCTAGCATTGAATTTTTTTTATTACTGTACAGCCATCACTAGTACCAAAAAAAGCGATAACTCAATGAATACCCAAAATAACAAAAAACTGTATTGAATTGAAATTATTGAAAATTAAATTATCTAAAAAAAAAAATGTTAAATAATATTTTTCTAAATCTCTCTCAGTTTTTGAGATATTACTGTTTTCATTTCTCAAAAAAAAAAAAAAAAAGAAAAAAGAATACTAAAGATTGCGCGATCTCCAGAGGATACAATCTCTTCAAAATTTAATTACAACACCAAAAATAACCAAAATTAGGCCCTTTTTGGCATTAGTGACGCGATTTATCGTATTTTCGCGCTGACAACTCTTCTATACATGCTTGTATTTATGCTACTCTCTAAGTGTCAATCAATGAACCTCGATAAACTCTTTTCCCCTCAGTGCGATTAAAGAGAAAAATAAAATAAATATTTGAATCACTCAAGAATAAAAAAATATCTCAAGTTGTTTTTTTTTTTTAATATTCTGTTGATGTGTGTATAATTAAATTCATCAAAGGTTATCGATAGCAACAGTAAATTTTGACTGTTGATATATTTAAGAGTATTCCCTAACATTTATACATATCTAATCTAAATGATTAATAGGGCAATCAGAGACTGATTCTTACATAATAATAAGATATATTTATAATGTTAGCGTATAACTTTCTTCTCTTCAGCTTGATACGTCTATTGCTTCGTTTATGGATTTTGCACGTGCCTGCGCAATTAATAATCAATATAGATTTTTTTCTAATTTCATTTGCAAGATAAATCTCTCTAATTATTCCGAGCTCAATTGTCTCATTGTCTTACTTGAAATAAGAGCATATCAATAAAATGTGCATAATCTTCCACCGTTTAATAAAAAAATTTTTTTTTTTTCGCTGTATATCCAACTAATATTATTTATTCTCCATTTTTTTATATTCAGAAAACGTTTTAATTCATAATTGTATTGAGAGAGAGAGAGAGAGCGGCACATATCACCTGATTGCACAATTTGTGTCAGTGAAAAGTCATATATTCGTTGAACAATCGATAAGGATTAAAAGTTTAAATATATATGTGTATACGATCAAGTGTGCTCTCAGATTCCTTTGCATCAATACTATTAATTTTTTTTTTTACCTTTTCACGTTGGTTTTTTTTTTTAATTATCCGTCAAGTACATAAATACAAGGATGTCGAAAGTGCATGAAAATTCATTCGATATACAAGTGTACTATATTACTGCTCGGTTATTTGACCTCTAGAATATCTCAAAATATTTAACATGAATATTCAACCATTTAAAAATTAATTAAAAAGTATTTCTAAATATTTTATAACATGTATCGAAAATTTAGAACACTTATTACAATATTTAATAATAAAAAATCAACAAAAATTCAACGAGATAATTATTAAATCTGCCAAAACCGTTTATGTAATATAGTACATTTCGCGTTACTAAGACCAAAAGGGCGTTTAATAGAATATAACTCGGTATAAATGAGGGAAATGACAAAGAATGTCATCAAATTTAAATAATAGGGAACTATAATAGTTTTAAGAACTATTTCCGCTCTTTTGGCATTAGTATAGAGCGATTTTTATACATTTCTGCCAATAATTAATATGCGCGTGTGTCATCTTCGATTTGTTTGTAGTAGTATACAATTATATACAAGTATATACATATGAGATTACAGAATGGAAGTTTATAGCAAGTTGGTGTGTGAATATTAATCGACCTGGCGCAAAATGCAGCCGAAAATATTCACGTGATGCAAACACATTCATTGTATAATGTTGAAAGTTAAGCTGAGCGTTTTTTTTACAACATTTTCCTTCTCATCTTCTAAGTGTTCTCTTGAAAAATTACATGTACTTAGAAACCCCTGGTGTGCATCAGAATAAGTGTGATGATGCGAGAGTATGTCTTTGCACACAAGCGACTGCATACGTCGTCTTCGTCGTCTCGCTGATGGCAATGTGGAACACTATTGCGCGGGGTAAATAGCGCGAATCATAGATTGCACTGTTAGATTATTATTATTAATTAGAATAAGTTGACTGAACACTTTGGGGGGATTGGCGAAGTGTTGGAAGATTAACGAATCCCCCGGTAAGAGCTGGTTTGACGCGTCTCATCAACATCTAGTTGAGTGTCTGCATTAGTTGGTGCAGTGGTGATGGTTGAACGACGAAAGCTATGCCTCAAGAAGGCTGCACAAGCTCTGCTCCGCTCGGTTATTATCTCGTACAAATGGTTCTCGAGCGTGAGGCTGTTTGTACTCAACAGCAGGGGTATTGGCGTGCTCATTATCATAAAGTTCCCAATATTAAGAGGAGTTTCCCATTGTCAGACACCGCTGTTCGGAAAGCGTGGCGGGGGAAGCGGGGGCGGTGCCCTCTCCGGTTGAGCGGGAGCGATGGAACAGCGTTCTGACCCAGCTGCAAACACAACTGTTCATGCTTGTTAGTTTACAGACCCCTTTTTATTACACATTGCAACACATATATACTCATTCATGTTGTTGAGTTTTATACAATTATCAACCACTACCAATAAACATCACTAAATATTGACACAACAATGTTAGATATAATTACTATTTACAGACGTATATATATACATATATTAAAGAGCGCCTTTCACAGACTTGCAAAATTTACAAGCAAATTTTTTCAAGTCTTTTTTACTGATTAATTTGATAATACTTAACAGGGTGGCAGTGTTTGATTGATTTTTTTTTATATTCAGTGATTAATTTGAAAATTTTAATATTGGTCATGATTATTATAGTTTTTAAATACGAAAATTTTTATTGTAAGAAGAATGTATATACATCAGGGTGGTAGGGAAAACTGACTACGTTTTTTTTTTCGTATTTTATATGAAACCTTCTGAAAATAAATTTTATATTCGAATGTCGACCACTTTCACATGCTTTAAAGTTCGTGGACGACCTTTAAAAATAATTTTTTATCGACCTGATGTTTTGAGAGGACTCTTAAATCTCGTTAAACTGTGATATTTCTGTAGGAAATAAAAAAAGTAGTTGGTTTTTCTAAAGACACCCTCATATACATCCTTGAGATAAATATAAAAATTAATTGAATTATGTGTTTAAAAAAAAAATTTCAAGAATTTGCATGAATGTGATAATTATAGTTGAAAATTTATAAACCAACGGGCAAATCACTGTATATACAGTGATAGTCTACTATATGCCAAAAATACGAGAATTAAATTTTTTTGTTTTGTATAACATATCCAGAGATATTTTATGTAAATTAAAATTGCAAGGAGAGTAATTTAGCAAAAGTATGACTACAGGGAAGCATGCAGTCCATGCACATTTTGGCATGCAAGCAGAATTTTCTGTCGACATTGAAACATTCACAGGATGGATATTCATAAATATATGAGTCTGATGATGGCTTTTGCGGTGTACGTGAACACAAACCACGCACTTACTACTACACTGTGAATAATGGTGACTGGGTAACTGAGCCCTTGCCGTCGGAAATAGTTCATATCTCCTATTACAATTGCTATCTGTACTGATGACTTACAATCATGTACATATTGAAGATGAGTCTTTGGAGCCACGTGGAGAATTTAATTTTCGCCTTGTTTTCAAGTTTTACTACTACAGAGGCCAGTGTGTGTGTGTGTGTTTATCATGTGAAAAAAATGTTACAAGTATGGTGATGACGTGTAGGGGGATAAATTTATGAAAAATAAATTGATATACTAAAAATGAGTTGAACTAATAACTTGGAAAAAAATATTTCATCTCAAAAAAAAAATTTATCTAATACTCATATGTGAAAATATCGCGTCATTATTGCCAAAAGGGTGTGTATTCATGTTTTATTTATGTCAACGTATCTAAAATAAATTTTTAAACATTTGATTGAGATGTAAAAAAAAATTTTTCAATTTGTTTTTCAAAGGGGTAAACCCCTTGGATATCTTGGCGTTTTGGTGATTTTTTTGAGTTTTTCAGTGATAACTCGGTAAATACAGAAGATAACAAAAAATATTATAAGACATAAATGATTGAGAGCTTAATTATCTACAAAAAGTGTTAAATAATTTTTCTTGTAAATCTTATAGTTTTTGAAATATCGTCGAATTTTGAAAATTGTTATTTTTCAAAATATCTCGATAACAAAGCAAAATATAACAAAAATTTAATCTACACTTTTTATAGAGAATTAAATTCTCTATCATTTAGATTCAATAATATTTTTCGCTCGCTTATTTACTGAGTTATTGCCAAAAAATCAAAAAGTCATGAAATCGTCAAGGGTATTACTCTAAATTTGCAAAAAAAAAATTTTTTTTTTTCTTCTCTATTAAATATCACAAGGCCCATTGTTTAAATACTTTTAATCAATTTTTGATAAAAATCCCGAAAAAAAATGTATAAAAAAATTCCAGTTTTAAAAAATTAATATTTTTCAAAATATCTTGAAAACAATACAAAATATCGTAAAAAATTATTTTACATTTTTTGTAGAGAATCAAATTTCCTACAATTTAACCCTAATAATATTTATTATTAGCTCGCTTATTTACCAAGTTATCGAAACATCAAACAAAATATACGCCCTTGTGCCAGTAGTGATACAAGTAAACCTATAGTCCTCCGTCATCGAGATTCAAGCATTGAACAAAATCCTTGCAATTGATAAAACGACTACAGTGTGAGACTACGAATGAATATAGAATATACAAACACACAGAGAGACAAGGTGGCATGCATAAATGTGTGTGTAGTGGTGGTGTAAGGAATTGAATGGGATATCCAACACGTTGCAAACGATTCCCCAGAGCTTCTGGACCACTGACTGCACTTTTTTAATCCGGATTACCCAAGCAAATTGTCTTCCAAGGGCGTGAGATTTCCCCGGCTGTACGTGGCCAAGGGAACAATTGAACTAGTGCCAAGTGAATTGAAGGAAGAAATAACCCTCGTGAGAAAACTATTGATGAAAAAGCAGATCGAAAATTTGTTAACAATTTGTTGATGCAAACGCAAATGTGTGTTGTGCAAATTTTCACTCAAGTACAGGAGGACAGGGAACGTGTGTAGAAAGCCACTTTGCCAGTTAATCGACCCGTCAATTAAACAATAATTTAATAATGTGTTCCATCGTGATGCAGCATCCACTTTCCTTAACGTAAATTCGTTCAGAGGCGTGCCATCTACCGTTGAGTGTGTGTGTGTCTGTGTGTGTGTGTGTATGTCACAAAATTGTTGTGACAAACTGCCGTCACAACAGAGCGTGTATATGTGATAAAGTTAACTTTATATATCGAGCCTTTGCTTACCGAATTTCCTTTTCCGTCTAATAGTTTGCTAGACGTCTAATTATTCTCCTTTCCGAGACATCTAAAATTTTTTTGTTTAAACTTATTATTAATTTTTATGATTTTTGTGCTCAATATTCCAATTGGAACTTGATATCATTCATATATTTTGACAATGAATTTAAATTTTTGAAATAGTAACACTTTTATGGTTTTTAAGTAGAGTAATCTACGTTGCGTCAGCCGTAAAAAAATTATTTTCTTTGTTTTTCGGTTAAATTAATTTTAACAATGATTTTAGTGGAGTAATAAAAAAAATTTTTTTTTTCAATTTTTATCAAAGGGGTACCCCCTTTGAAATCAGGCAGTTTTAAAGATTTTTTTAATTTTTTGCTCATAACTCATTAAATAAACGAAATAACAAAAAATATCATAGATGCAAAAAGATGGGAAATTTTATTATCTATAAAAAATGTAGAATAAAATTATTTGATATTTCCCTTTGTTTTCGAGATATTTTGAAAAATAAGAATTTTCAAAAAACCATAATATTTCAAAAACTAAAAGAGATACAAAAAAAATTATTTAACACTTTTTGTAGAAAATGAAATCCTCAATCATTAATGTCTAATGACATTTTCCATTATCTTGCCTTATTTCCGAGTTATCACGAGAAAACGAAAAAAATCACAAAAAACAGCGAAATTTCTAAGAGAGTTCCTAAATCAAATGTCTTCAAAATCATCCGAAATACATAAAAATATTATTTCAATATTTAATTACGCATTAATCAAATGATATATGAATAATAGCAGTGCATAAAAAAGATTAACTCGTGAAAAACCTGAATAAAAAATTGCCGCAATGATACCCACAACTCAAATAAGAATGAAAAAGCCTACCACGAATCGAAGAAACGCGTGGAGCCAACGCGTAGATTGATCATTGTCTAAGATTTAGTATCAGATGATCATCAGATGACACTTGGTATTGGTTACTAGAGCCAGGTCTGAGGAATTGTTTGCCTTTTCGACGGAATTTGTGAGAATGACGGGTGGTGTTGGTGGTGGTGATGGTGATGATACGTGTGATGTCGGTCAGGTTGACAGGCCTTACATGAATCTGGATGTGGTTTTTCCTCAGCGACCATCAGGGCTGCGCTCTCGGCCGGTGGTATGTGTCCCTCTAATGCATTCGTACTGTTTAGCATGCTCCTGAAAACATCACGCCACTTGTCCAAATTTCCGCTTTCTTCAAATAACACTACAGCTCCATTTTTTTTGCTCGTTGATTCGTATCTGTTCTTTAAACTCACGAGACTTGACACATGCATATTTTTTAATCATTATCACCGCGAGGTTTTTTTGTTTTTGTTTTTTTTTTTTTTTTCTTTAGTAACACGACAAGCTGCATGAACACATTCGCAATTAATTATTCTTTTGAATATACATTTGATGCTACATGGTAATTAAACCGTTTTAATTCATTTCACAGTTTCTATCGGATTTTTAGACACTCTCTCACACTGACCCATGTAGTAGCTCAATTAATTTAATACAATGCAATGTGGATTTGCAGAGCTTGTCACCAAATGCCCTTCAATTATTTAAACCAGTATATTATTTAATCACTCGAGTGCAATTGTAATCGCTCTGTGACTCCATTTAACTGAATATAAAATTATTTCATACATATATATAAATCAATTAGATTAAAATTTCCACGTCATAAAGCGATGACAAATGTGATTATGTGCATGATTGAAAAAAAATATATATATATACAACATAAAATTTAGTGATTGAATTAGTTGAATAATGAATTTTGGTGATGCCGAAATATTAAAAAAATGATAAATATGATGGTGAAAAGCAATTAATCCTGATTATTTACACTGCATATGACGTGATTATATATTAATTATATTTAACTATGTACAAATACCTATGTAGAATAATATTTAACAACAATAACACGTGGTTTTCGGGATAATATTACGATTTTAAAGCAATATTAATTGTTATACACGTGTCTGTCAAGGGGCTTTTTTTGTCTGTCATTGTCCATTTTCGACATTACATTCATGTTTTATACAGTGATCTAGTAGAGGCGTGAACATGGATGGCAGTGCTTGAAAGGACGGTCTCCTTGCTAGAATAACTTGTGAGCTCCTTTTTCCTGCAATATAACAACGTTTACATGTCCATTTGCTACACTACTTGACTTTATATATATCTTTCTTTTTACAATTTTCATCACGATGTCATTCAACTTGACGTCTCAATGTGATTCCCTGGCATTCAATTGGAAATATCAGACAGGAAAAAAGAAAAAAGAATATAGGATTGAAGATATCACAGAACAAGAAAAAAAAAGTAAAATAAAAGGCATCCCGTATGACGTTTCATATTCACACAGTAATATTTTTAAAAAGCTGGCAAAAATTGAATTGAATATGTTAAAAAAAAATATTTCGGCAAAACCTCAAGTAATTTTTTTTTTTTAATATTAAAAATTAATCTAACAATTTTTAATTATTTCAATGTTTATGTGCTTCAATTTGAATAACTCTCGTGTTTTATCATGTTTATGAGAGATTTTATTTGTCTTAGGATAAGTGCAATTAATCAATGGGTCTGTTGTTGTTGTTGTTACCACGCTAGAGGAAGCAATAATACAGCAGTGATACAGTTCATTGAAGCGTGAGTGGTATGAAAAAGAAGTGCAGCGTGTATGTATGATTGGTTGCAATTGCAAGAACAAAATATGTGTTGATTAAAGCGCATGAAGCTGCACTCTAGGTATATAAATTGACAGAAAATCTTTCACAACGACCCTCAGTTATACGCTCAATGAATACTTAAGCACTGACATGCAATCGCACACAGCACAGCAGCGTTATAACTCTTCGTGCCAACTAGATGTCGACCAATGAATAACTCATTTATAACTCAGTTGTTATCATTGAGTTTGAGCATTAATTGGATTGATTAAAAAAAAAAAAATAAACTAAGGAGCATGCAGTTGAAACGCAAGGCGCCGGGAGAGTATATATATACTATATATGGATCTTCAGGGCTCTTATGTTTTTAATTGCTTCCCATTTTTCGTTTTTTTTTTAACGACATGTTTCACTAATTGGACAACAAGGTCCTAATTGATTTAATCAGTATATGGATACATAATAGCCCGGAGTATTTCAAGAAACTGTGAAATGTGTGTGTTTCACGTTATAGGAATTGTAAAAAACTAACAAACCAACGTCGCACTTTATTATTTTTTTTTTTTATGTAATAAAATATCATCACTTGTTCATGCAGCTATTTTGTCATTTTTGAAATTAGCTTATTGGCATCTGCCTGCGCATTTAAACTAATTTAAAGGGGGGAAAAAACGTTATTATATATGTATAAATATAATTATCATGCTGTAATAATTTTTAGACTATTTTTTTTCTTCATTATACGTGGGCTAATATATTTAGATTATTGTTCGAATTGTTTTTTTTCTCATTGTTTGAAATGTTCTTTCGAAGAATAATCTTGTAAAAATTCCTCGATCCACATGCATAGAAATGGTGGGAAAAAAAGAAAAAAAAAAGACAGTAGTCGAGTAATGAAAAAAGCCTCCGACGAAAGGAATGGAATTTTATAATTTTGTAATCAAGAAACTCACCCATAAAGTCGGCTGTCCCGCAAGCTGCTCCTGCTCCGAGTAACACACACAGAAAAAAAAACACAATTACGACGACAATACAGCGCTGTTCATACATGATGAATTAACTAAAAAAAAAAGGAAAGAATATGACACAATAGAACAGAAAAATAACAATACACGCGCGTAAATACAAAGAAACACGCACGATACAAAAGTAAAATATAAAAAACCATCAACGTGAAATAATTATTTATTTGATAAACAATGCATTAACAATATTGCTCATACCATGAAACTTTAATAACTTTTAATAGACTAAAAGAAAATAAAACATTATTATTATATATATATTTTTTTCTACAATACAAATTATAATTTTTAAATTATAAGTACCAACTTTTAATGAAAATATCTAATTATCGTTAAGTAATAAGCTCGTGTATACGATAATTTTTTTTTTCTTTTCAGCGTATTAGACACGTTGTTCAGTAATCTTATTTAGCTTTGTGTGTTTAATTAACTATTTTAATTTGTATAGCTTAATTAACACTAAAATATTCATGTTTGCAAACTAGATTTATCAAGTGACTAATGCTTAATTAAAAACTCAAAGAAATTTCATTTCAAAAAATCAAAAGAAAAAAAAATTTGAAAAAGGAAAATAATAAGCAATTGATAAAAAAAAAAATCCTGTGAGTAAAAATGTTTCCTGTGTTAATATCAATGAAAAATAAAATTAATTAGTAAAAATTTGCTGCTTCAGATATATATATATATATATATATATATATATATTAATTAATCAATAATACTAATAATAAAAATAAGAATTTATCACAGAATATGAATAATGATAAGAAGAAATGCTTATTGAAAAGTTTGGATGATACTAAAAAAAAAAAATTTGCATTGTAGAAATATTATTGGAATGTTGTGAAATGAGTAAATAATTATTAATTTGTGTGAGCGCATTATGAGATTTAATACTCGCCTTAAAATCGGCATCAATAGTATTATTAAGTATATATGTATATAGTAGTCTTACTACAAAAGTTGTAAATTGAAACTCAAGATAAATTGTGTGTTTCGTGATATATACAATCATAACGCGCTGAGCAAGTATACGTGATTCTCATTAATATGAGAGTTAATGGAGAAACTCAAGAAACTATTGATCCTGTTGATGGCTAGTGTTCACCTTCTTTGCTGCGTACCTGTCATGGCTGTGCCTGAAGAGCGCAAGAATCTCTTCAAATGTCTTGTTTTTCGTCTCAGGTACTTTCTTGTACGTGAAGATCCAAAATAAGGCAAGGAATGCACTGAACGGTAGGAACGTGTAGTTATCAAGGCAACTCTGCAACAAATAACCCCCCGAAAAAAAAATTCAACATTCCAATCGTAGACATAAAATTCTAGGTATTCAAATTGCCTGCAATTGATTGTCCAACTTTTGTATGATTGAACGTGATGGAAGTGAAGTTTTTTTTTTTTTTTTTATTTTTCAAACTCACCATCATGCTTGGGAATCCAATACCAACGACGAAATTAGCCATCCAGTTGACGAGCACGGCAATAGACATGGCAGCTGGCCTGGGGCCTTGTGAGAACAGTTCAGCGGTGATCATCCACGGTATTGAGCCCGGTCCCACGGCGAAAAACACTACGAAACTTAGTGTCGAGACGACGGAAAGATAGGACATCCATCCAATCATTTCCTGCACGTAATTGAAAAACTCCTATTAGGGCGTAGTAGTTAGTTCTTCTTTCCTGAGCAGCTGGAGGAGCCTCAGGAATTAAATCATAATTTTATTGATAAATACAACATGCAGACATGCAGCTCAACCCTGCGTCACGAGTGTCTTCAAGTGTCTGTGTGTCTTTAAAAAATGTTATTCATATAATTATTCATATATAAGGAGGTTCTAATAAATAAAAATAACAACACAAAACTAGAAAAAAATTTAAATGCAATTAGGGCAACTTGATGATAATTAAAATCATTAAAATTTTCAAAAGAAAATTGTATATATATTTATAATTTGTTTTACAACAACTAAACGATGAATTAACAAAATAAATGTATTTGTATATTAATGTTATGTTATAAAATTTAACGATAATTTTTTTATACTAGAACCTCCTTAAAATTACAAGTGCTGTGTGCTACAGCGAATTTTTGAAGCGTGTAAATATTTGTACAGTTGGAGGAATGAATCATTTGCGCGTCACTTAAATGAAGGAAAAAGCCTTCTGAATTAAAAGAAAAAATATTTTTAATACATATTAATTAGATATGTAATAAAATATCTCGTGTATAAAGCATTTAAAGTGATTGAATATATATTGCAACAGGTTTGAGCATTTGATAATGTGTAACAAAAGTGAAAATACCCAATGAGAAATAGACAAAACTCTCCTCCAGACTGTCAGGAAAGATGATGATGGAGTGGTGAAGGGAGAGGGAGAGGGACAATGGGACAGCAAAATTAATTAAAAGTGAATGAAGAAAATAAATGAGTGCAGATTGTGCTCGACAGGTATCATTAAATCTTTGAAGCATTATATATGAGTCTCTCACATCGTGTGATAGATGTTTTTGTTTTAAAATAAAAATAAACAGATAAAGCTGCATAATATTGATGAAGAAGCGCATGCAGTGAGGGATAATGGATATCTTAATTTTTTAATAATTTATACTATAGTACAAAATTACATGAAATTGACATTTAGATATAGTATAGCAGTGATATACTCTCACAGTCGGTGCAGTGCCCCACTCCAGCTGGGAACAAAGCTTTTGAAGTACCTTGCACTCAGGTGCGTTGTGTTAAAGCACGAAGAAATAGGTATTTACAGTTTCTACACATATATTATGTATGTGAAGTTGGCGCTTCGATCGTGGTTTTTTTTTATATATATACACTTAAAACCACATCCAACACCACCAACTTTTTAATATCATCCATAATATTGTGCAGAAAATTACAGTTTATCGATATATTCAAGTATCTCGACTATAGATTGAAAAAAAAGAGAAAAAAATTCTATTCTGCGGCCGACGGTGAAATTTTTTAATGAGGAATTTATTGCTTACCTTTATAAGAAATGAAATGGTGATGAATATAGAAAATATAAACATTCCACCGAGGCCATAAAGATGAAGTGTCCTTCTGCCTGTTCGATCCATCAGTGGGATAGATACTAATGTCATTACAACCATAATGGCTCCGATGCCAATGGTTGCAAACTTGGCACTCTCTTCCGACAGGCCAGCAGTTTTAAAGAGATCCGTCGAGTAATAAAATACCTGATGACATGAATTATTATTAAAAATTCAAACAGTTCAATTGGCATAATGCAAGTGTTGTTTATATATTCCAAGCAAATATATTCCAAGTTTTACTAAATTCTGAAGGATTATTTAAAAAAATCGACATTAGAATTATAGAACATTAAGCCAATTTAAAATAACTTTTAATAGGTATATATTCACGTGTTTATACGAGAGAGCAAGCAAGTGCTTAAACTCTATTATCAAAACTTACAGCATTTATACCCGAGAGCTGCTGCGAGAGTTGCATGACCACGCCGATAACGAGAGGCGCCCTCAAGGTTGGACTGCATATAAGTTCACTCATTGAAATTGTCGACTCAGCCTGTTGAGCTCGTTCCTCCGCTCTCATTTCCTCTATGTCCTCGTCGACCAGGTTACTTGCCCTCAGTCTCCTCAAAGCCCTTCGTGCTTCCTCTTCCCACTGTTTTGTAATGAGTAAATATCTGCACACAGAGTCAAGTAGAGATTATAACAACACAGTGACATAATACCACTTGAGATAAAAAGCTCAACGAGATTTTT
>MVJL01004924.1:0-112278 GCA_002156465.1 Macrocentrus cingulum
TAAAATTACTTATTTACATACAAATTGATGTATAAAACAGAAGATGCGGATTGGAAAAAAAAAAAAAATGTTGCAACTCGAGCTTGAACTCACGACCTCCAGATTAGCGTGCGAGGATTCAGACCCATGGACCACCATTGACTACTCAAAATTTGTAATATTACTTATATATAAGGAACTAACTTCATAAATTTACAAAAAAAAAATTTTTTTCCGTAATTTAAGCATCGTAAAATTGTTGCTAATAAATATAATCAACAATAATACATCAAAGAATAACTTATTTTTCGGAAGAACTAGATTTTATCGCAAAAAATTCGATTTTCTTCGACCTCGAAAAACGACAAAAATAACGCGAATTCTGTAGTTTAAACAGCTTCTTACCTCATTTAATTGATAGCTACGCTAATTAATGCTCATTAATTTATTCAAAAAACGAAAAAAAAAAAATCAGTTTTTTGGATTTCCCGGCTACAGATTGAGATTTACAGAAAATTTTACTCAACGTAATTTGTAGGAAAACTAATTCTGAATAATTTATAAAGAGTGACATTTTTCGATATCACCCCTATTTCGCGAGATATCAAGAAAAAACGAAAAAACACAATATTTGCTGGATTAGTTCGGTAAGCTGGCCGCTAGATGGCGCCACATGTCTAAAAATTCACGTTTTTCCTTAAAAAACAGAGGAAAAATGCATTTTTATGTCATTTTTAACACTGGATCTTGTATAACAATTAATTTGCTATTTTTTAAGCAACTCCCCAATACTCTACTGTGAAATAAATTTTCGAAAACATGGGAAGGGTCCCCCCTTCCCATTTTTTAATTCTGTTTTTCGCGATTTATGGCTAAAATTCGATAGTTACAGAAAATTTCACTGAATATAATTCATAGAAAATATAATGCCCGACAATTTATCAAGAGTAATATTTTTCAATATCTCCCTTATTTATCGAGTTATCGGGGAAAAACCAAAATCAATTTTAGTTTTTTCGTGATAACTCGGTAAATACTCAAGATATCGCATAATATTACTGAACATAAATTAAAGGAAATTTAATTTTCTAAAAAAAATGCTTAATAAAATTTTCTGTAACTATTGATCCATAGCCACAATCTCCAAAAAACTGAATTTCGAAAAAAAAAATTTTTTTATTTAAGCGTTAACTAATTGTTTAAATTAACTAAAACAATTGTTATATTACATGAAATATGTTGTATAAGATGATCAATACTAATTTGAAAAAAAAAAAAAAACTCCACGACCCGGATTCGAACCGAGAACTTTGATTTCGACGAAAGCATACCGCAATCCTCTAGACCATTGTATATGCTACATAATGCTGTAATATTACTTATATATAAATAACACATTTCATTTACTATTAATTTTTTTTCATAATTGTATCGCAGTAAAATTGTTGTTTGTTTTTTCCAATATAAATTAAGAAAAAAATAATTTATTTTGCTACTTATGAATGGATCAAAGTCGAATTCGGCAAGGACGCAGATGCAAGGGCATTATTCACTTATTTTTAATTTTAAGGACCTGCTGTAATTAGGGTAGGAATAATTAAGGACAGCATATATAATAAAGTCTCTTGAAATCTTTAGCTGATGTACATCATACATAATATAATACATGACGTTGGCAAAATCGCCTGAAAATGCCGCTTTAAAGTATATGATCAGCTGATCGCAGCTGTGTGTATGCTTTGTTCCTTGGACAGTGTTTTTGAGTTTAAAAATTATTACAATACGTTTCTTGGAAAATTCATTTGCCTAAACAAATTCTTTTTTAATTCTTGGAATTTTCACGTTTTATTTAAGGTATGATTTTTTATTAAATGAATAATTTTTATTTTTTGGGTACACTCGTTGTAATAATGTTGTAATACTTACTTAAAATTGTTTATATTTAATTAAAAAATATATATATCCAGGTATTTCTATGGCGGCTCATGTAATGTGTTTAACATCATCTGGTGGAATTCCTATTTTTACAAGAAAAAAAGGCGAAGGAAGTACTGTAAGTATAAAAAAAAAACAAATTTCAATATAAATTATTATCAATAAAACTCATTACAGATAACTTTTCCAAAAATGGCATCACTCAGTGGTATTCATATGTTTTTAAAATCTCAAGATATAAAATTAAATAACACAAAAATGCGAGATACAGTGATAATATGGAAAGAATTTGCTGATTCAATAACACTTATTGCTATTGCCAGTGGAACAACGAAGAAAATCCTTGAATATTTCGTTGATGCTGTGTTTAATTCAATGGTTTTAGTTTTGGGAATCGATGAAATCAAGTATTCACGCAATATTGAACGATTAAAAAAAGAATTACGTCCATGTAACGCTTTGATTGATAAACTATTGGAGTGTTTAGACATTGGAGATCGAGTATGCAGTGGGATTGATTTAATAACAATGTCTGGTAGCATTTTATATCCAGAAAATTACTTACTACAAGTTAGTTGATGATTTTAACACTAGATAAAAATATTTTTTTAGTGGAAACAAAATGAAAATTCATTATTTATATTTAAGACGTGCCTCGAGATGTTTTTAGAGCACTTGAATTCAACATATGGTTGCATTCTAAGTCACGGATCCATAGCTGTGGCGACTGATAGCTTTTGGCAGCTAGATTCGGTGGAAAGAAAATTATTAATTCTTGCCATGTCACAGGATCGTAATTGTTCAGCATGTGATATACCAGTATTTCTTCCAAAAATGAGTCCCAACGTACTGTAACACTTGTTCTAGACATTTATTTGTAAATTATATTAAATTTATTAATTATTGCAGGTGGCATTCAGATTGGTTTCAGTATCGTTAGTAAATGGTATTCAAGTGCTTGCTGTATGTGGACCAACTCCAGATTTGATAGAAATTGAAAAAATAGCTTCACAATGTTGGAGAAATAATTTGGATATTTTACGAGCTGCAGAAAAATTTTATCCACAATTTTTTCCATCTGAAATGTCACTAGATCCAAGTATTATCGGGTAAATATATCTAATATACATTTTTTTATCATGTTTTATAAATAAGTAGTTGAAAAAAAAAACCGAATATTTTTTATTTTCAAATTCGTAAGTAATCTGTAAAAAATTTTTTAATAAAAAATACTCGGTTTTTTTTTACACTATTCTAATAATCAAGTATAAATATTACTTTTCTTTTTTTTCATGTTAGTTTATTACTAGTAAAATCTGGAATCGGAAAATTCATCGTGGGAAAAAATTCTAAACATTTAAAAAATCATCCAGTAAGTAATCACAAATTGGATATCTTGAGAACATTTTACTATCAAGCTGTTGAAACATTTTTAACAGTTGATAATATAAATACAATACAGGCATTAAAAAATAAATCGGAAAAATTAAAGAAATTTCATGCTAAAGAAATATATTGGTGTTCTGAATATTCCAAGTGTCATGGTATCAAAGAACGAGATAATATTATTTGTATTCTCTATACATTTTCTATACCAACGTCTACTATGAGATTAATAACTAAACGAACGTTAAAAATGATTTTATCAGACAAACAAATATGTTGGTAGCATGCAATTATATATCCAAATTATTTTTAATTTTATCTACTAAATTTAACATTAAATTAATTAGTTTTTTCTTCAATTTTTTGAGGATTAAGTTGTAAAACTATACTGACAAATGCAGTATATTGAATGTATCATTTTAATATACATATGAAAACACAAAACAATGCACAAAACATCAACATTCCTTATTGTTGCCTACTATACTGATATTATTAGCCTCTCAAGACACAATCAAATATTGTATTTCTATTTAATACTAAAACAATTCGAGTATGCAGCAAAAAAAAAAAATATCAATCACTTATAAAATATAATGACCAGATTTAAAAGAATAGTTTAGTAACAATTCAATATAAGTGCAATAATTGAAATAAAAAAATCATTTCACTTGTTTTCTTTTTAATTCTGATATACTGCATTTGCGATCTTTTAAATTAATCACAACAACAGTAATATTGTCCAAGGAGCCCCTAGAATTCAGAAAAAAAAAATTTTTGTTGATTTAAAACTAATGGATTGAATTAAAAAAAAATTCTTACCGATAATAACTCTGTAAAGTTAGGCTTTTAGCTCCATAATAAGGTTCATTTAGTCGTTGACGAATAAAAGCTACGGCTTCTTCATTGGAAAAAGTATCCCAAAGTCCATCAGATGCCAAAATTAAAAACATTGGATCATGATCACTTAAATCAAATGTCAATATGTCGGGATCGGCAATAACAAATTTTTTATCTTTTAATGGATAATCCCCGAGAGCTCTTGAAGTTGCTAAAATTCCTGCTACCCTCCAAACTCCATTAAAAGTTACCAATCCACCGGCTTTATTTATTCTCTGCCTCTCTCGTTGCTGCAAAATTTATCGAAAAAAATTTTTTTTTCAAGTTGTTTAAAGACGATTAAATAAAATTAATATACTTGTTGAGGCTTGTGATCGAATGAAAGTGGTATAACGTTGCCTTTATTGTCACACATGACTCCTCGAGAGTCACCAACATTTGCTACTATCAATTTATTGTCATCCAGGACGGCAATGAGTGCAGTAGTGCCTGAAAAAATATTTTATATATGAATAAAATCTTGATCAACTATAAAAAATCATTACCTGCAACATCCATATTTTTTTTCGCTGTATCAATGAGTAAACTATCAACTGCCAACACTTCATCAGTTAATAAACGAGCGTAATTAATTTTTTCACCTTCTAAATATGTCATTATATCAATTTGTTTTGCAGATACAGGTGGTTTTGATAATTTTACCTATAAATTCAGATTTTAAATTTGTTTTATGATGAATAATGTTGTTAAAAAAAATTTTTTTTGTCACTTACTTCTCGAGTGATTGGTCGACAGAGGCTTTGCAGCTTGTCCAACAGTTCTGGATCAGTTATATTTTTATTTCTCATGCAATCGTCAGTTGTACTATTTGATTTTTTAAATGATTTCCTCTTTTCATGCACATCCATTGGTGTTTTAGCATCTACCGTCTCCGAAACTTCGTTTTCAAGAGGATTTTTTGACGCAGTTGAATCTCGAACTGGTGGCTGTCCAGCTAGAATATTTTTTAGCTCTACTACCTTTTTATTGATGCTTGGCATGAGTTTATCTCGTGCATAATCAGCGGCAAATTGTCCACCATGTCCATCAAAAACGGCAAAAATTGAAACACCTGTATTATTAATATCCTCATCAATTACAAATCGATCTTCCATCTGTGGTCTGTGTCCTTGAACTGCATAAGCAGCTACATATCCTTGTTTCAATTCCCAACAAATTTTTTCACCATTACAAATTTTTGTAACTAAAAACTGTAGTATTTAAAAATAAGATTTAATTATTATTGATAGTTTTTATATGGTTTTTAATGTGAAAATTTTTTATTTTTATAACCTACCTTTGAACTAGTTTTTCCAAGGGTATACTGCAATTTTCCAAAAAGACAACGACTCCACATGTCAACTGCTTGAAGATATATTATCATCATGAGTACTACTGCACCGAAAACAACTAGCTCTGGCCTCAATGCACATGTTCGCACGATTCTCCAAAAATAAGCAAGTAGGGTATTAATTTCTGTCGTCAATCCAGGAGGTAGTGCTACTGTCAGCTTGGACATTAGTTTCATGGAGGATAAGTAAGTCTAAGATAAGAAAAAAAAAAATTATAAACAATATAAATAAGTAAGTCACATTAAAAAAATTTTTTTTTTGGTGCAATTGATATATTTGTATTCACCTGATAAAGTACTTTATCCTCTAATTCATCATCCATATTATAATTGATGAAGTTTTTTTTTATAAATTCTAGAATTGCGCGTTTTTAGAGATAAAACAAAAAAATTATTTATTTCAGAATAAATATTAAAGTATTATTTATAAATCGTTCATGTAGCATTGTGAAAATTTTCGCGTTTACATTTAGAGTATAGTGAATTATTTAAAAATAGATAAATACTTTGTTTCTTTTTTTTACTACTGTTATAAAGTAGAGCAGAGAACAATTGTGTTTGAGTGGTGTGATATATATATAGAATAAAGAAATTAAATTAATTTTATATCCAATGAAGGAATTTAACTAGTTTTTGATTATATATTCCGTGTAAACAGAGCATTATTTGTAAAAGGCACTTTTCATCGAGAAAAATAAAATGTGTAGCCGGAAAATAACAACACCAATTTTCCTTTAGATGAGTTTTCATCGGTACTAGAAACGAGAACGTATACGAAATAGCGTCAGTATACCGCGGAAATTCAATTTTTATTGTGGATACAAGAGAAATGTTTAATTTTTAAATATATTTATATGTAAATTTTTATTTTTTGCATAAAATTAATTAGAGAATATTTAATGATAAATTCAAATTTTTTAAAAAAATTTTTTGTTTATTAATTTTCATTATTTAGATTAAACAATCATTTTATATGTATATAAAAAAAAAAACCCAATTTTTATCGAATTTTATTAAGAAAATTTTCAATTTATATTATTGTTTACATAATGACCTTTCTGTTGATTTTGTAAAAACAAAAAAATTTAGTTATAAAAATATAAAAAATTAACATTTTTAAAAATTTATTAGTATGATGTTAATTTATATTTGAAAAATAAAAAAAAAAATTTCTAGCATATTTTTTTTAATTATTTTGCACAGCTTTAAACAGTGGGAAGGTAAATTATTAATAATATTGATTTTTAAAGGTTGTTTAATTATTTTTTAAATGTTTCAAAAGCTTTTTGATGGGTTTCACAACTATATTTGATAATAGTTGATTAAAATTCTGGCGAAACTACATCAGGCTGACGTAACGTTGAGTCCTCCACTTGATAGTTTCTTTTTTCAAGCACGTGGAAAAGTCGAGTCATGGTTCGATAAAATTCTCTTAGGCCAATGAACTACAGCTGTTTTTGACAGTCTCGATGTCCTTTCCATTTGGTGGAAATGTATAGCATCAATTCAGCTATCAGATCGATTATTTCACTTAAAATAACCTTAGACCATAATACAACTGTTCTAAAAATACCTAACCATTGTATTGTATTTTTTTGCGAGGTGGAATAATCTTTTCACTTGATTTCAATAGAAAAAAAATTTTTTATCGATTTTTATTGATTGAATTGAGGGTTTGAAAAATGTTTGTTTCATTATTTTTTACCCAACAGTCAATTTAAAAAAGTTTTTGCTGCAACAATCGCACTAGAATTGATTTTTTGGCTAAAGGCTTTAAAAAGCCTTTTCGACGAACTTCCTTCAAGTTTTCCTTCAATTCTCGCACGGTTCAAATTTTTTTTACTGTTTTTTATTTTCAATAGGTGTACTTATGTACGATGTGGGAGAGGCTGTAAAACATCGGTATTAATCGCAGAATGAAAACCCTGTTGAGCTATCGATAGCGGCAGGAGTTCACCAATGAGGGAAACATGCGACAACGACGTTTGAAAGAATATTGAGAGCGTAACTTATCGATCGAAAGAACGGAAACTAAAGGGAATAGCTTGCGGTGAGGCATTCGTCACTATTTTCATGTTGCATATTATTAAAATAGTGATGATTTTTCATTTGCTTAAGGAAGAAATATAGATTTTACCTTCATATCAATTAAATATTAATTCTACTTTGTCGTTTCTGGTTTTGTAGAACTGATTGAATTAATTTTTAACCAACAAAAAGTCAATTTTATGCCTATTTCAAGCAATTAATAAGTTAAAATATATCTTTTTAGTACATTTGGTTGAAAAAAAAATTTTTTTAATGAAATTTTCAAAGAGATATCTTTCGTTTTTTGGTTTTTTTTTGTGATATCTCGTGACTTCAACTTTGTCGTTTTGTTCAGTTTTATATATTGATAGCTTCTAGAGCGGAGAAGATTACTCACGTACATCCATTAAGGTGAAATACCAGTCTCGTTAAACTTTGCTTGCCCATTCTACCCACTCCTACAGCAGGCCATGGTCGCGTTTGATCGTAAAATTCTTACTACCCAACACAAGCGTTGAATAACTCACATTTAAACGACAAATTTAGCATTTTTTCAAGCAATATTCCAAGTATCAGTTGTCAACATAATCTCATCAATTAATTACATCAAATTCAATTCATTTTTATGAATAAAAAAAAAATTGGAGAAACCTATTCCAATTGTTAAATTCGACAGAAAAAAAACCTTTTTAAAATAATCTTTATGGCTATTGTCGATCAGATGATTGTGAAAGACTCGTAAACATTTGTGATAAAAGATTCTGGTGATTTTCTTGCCACTCAGATGTCGTTAAACGAAGGATTACTCTGTATGATTCCGTGGAAATGCTTGGATAGATTGTGGAAATTGAAGATAGTGATTCTTTTCTCTCTAGTGGCAAGAAATCCGTCGCGTTTCCGTCGTATAATTCGACAGCTGCATCAAGTATTCTATATCCTCACTGACTATAGATGATATACTGCAACTCTCGGATATAATGACTCTCTGTATAAATTATAGAGAATTGATAAATGAGAATTTAATGCGATTTCCGAGCTATTGAATAAAAAAAATCATCGTTATAAATTTTTTATAGTGATAATTTCATAAATTTGTTATAAATTTGAAAAAACTTAATTATGAAAATCTTTTATAATTACTTATTAAAAGCTCTGTGTGTTTTCTAATAAAATAACGATATTCCTTTGAATTTATATTAATGGTAATTAACTTGATAACTATATGACCTGAAAGAAAAGTAGGTCAGTTTCCGCCACGTTAACTGATTTATTTTGCTTCTACAATATATTAATAATACAACAATAAAAATACCTTTATTGTTTTAAAACATTTGAAAAAAAAAAAAAATCCAACTTGTACTTCAAATAGTTGGCAATTTTATTTTTTTTAATTCTGTTGATCTACAAAATTTCTAATCCTCTAAACATTTTTAGAATATCACTGTACGTATTTTGCAACACTTGATGCATCGTTACTCGACAAACAAGGTCAATTAGGTGCATAAAGCTGTAAATTAAAATTTTATTTATGACCGATATTCAATTAAAAAAAATTTTTTTTTTCACCAGATAAGACGACGAATTTTTTTTCTTCTGTTTAATTGCTCGATATAACTCATTTTCAAGGCACTATCATGTGTTTGGTGAGTTTTTAATTTATATTTGGTATCTGGTATTTGTGCGATAATGACCTTAGATCTATTGAGAGAGTGAAGACAAGCTCTAAACATGAGTTGTCTAGTTTGAAAGTAAAGTTTTGATAATTTTTCCTGGCTTTCATTTAGTTTAGTTACCTGTAATTCATTTTTTAAGTATATTTTTCTTTAGATTCGAGGTTGAAATTCATACTTGCTGCAAAATAAAGTGGAAAAAGTGACGTCTGCGAGAGATTTCGGTGACCACAAGGGAAAAATCCTCGATAATACTCCACAAATGACGAATTTCTAGCAGTGCTTGACGAAGTATTTCATCGCACGTCAAGAGATTGTATGCAATGTGCCTCTGGGCAATTTGAAACTTCTTGAAGGTTATCATTTTCCGCCAAATGCGGAAGGTTTTCCCCATACGATACAGGCGGAAGGTCTTTATCTGAAGAGGGCAAAGCACGATATAGACCGGAGAGCCGGAAAAAGTGCAGCCATGCCTTCATCAGTTCCAGGTAATATCTGTACTCTATTTTCCACCGGCAAAGGGGGGTGAAAGTCATGACTTCCGGGCTGTACTGGGTCACACCCTGTCTGCTAATAGTCATGTACGACTGGCCCACTTCTTTGTACGCAACGATTCTGTGATTTTAATACCCATTGTGAAGCTGGGAATTTTTTTTAAACTCGAGTTTAAACTAACCTCAAGGCGTAGGGAGTGAAAAATTTTGACGATCTATCAACAGCGTAAATCATGTAGTAAAATTCGTTGTCAGTGTCCTGTTCCAACTGTTGAATGAGCTTTAGGTGATCTACAATGCCTTCAGGGTGATTTGTCAGTGTTAGAGACATTAGAGATCTCGGTATTTTATAGTTTTTCTTAGTTTTTGAGATGTTTTAGTAACAGGATTTGTTTTAATTGTGACTTTAGCGTCTAATTACGCTTATGGTAATTATAGGATATTGAATTGAAATGAATGAAAAGCAGAGAAAACAAATGAACTGTAGATAATATTCAAATGTTTGAGGCAATCCCTTGGTTTTAGCATAGTATTAAAAGATATATTAATTTTATTATATTCCAAATTATATTAAATTATTAAATTATACTTCTTTAACAAGTAAATTAATTTTTTATCAAAGAATACCATCATAAATGAGCATTAAAAAATTTTTTGACTTCATGACTAATTGTAAAACAATATTTGCTTACAAAATTTTTATTGCACTTTTATCCAACTATTTTATATGAAGCATGTTGATAAAACAGATATTTTATATGCTACCGGAGTATGTGACGTGCGTCAATCAGCAGACTCCATCACAAACAATGCCAAACAGGATTATAATCTCATACCTGAATACCGCGACTCATTTATCAAGGTATAGCCGCTTATATCTAAATAAAATTATCGATAGTTACATGCTACAAGTTGAAAATAAATTATTAGACTATAAAAAAAATAAATAAATGGAGAAAATCAACAAGTTGCATCGTCTAACGTATGTGACGTGACGCTTATCAATGCTCGACGTAGAGGTTCCCGTTGGTCATGAGGGCGACACGCGTTGAGGGGAGCTGATAGCGACGCAGGCGTATTCTGGCACGTCCGGGATTGGCACGGGCGTGGGGTCTCTCTCTGGAAATGGTCGATATTTTAGCTGTAGCGTTTGCTACAGTGGTGCGACGACGCTTTACCGAGGCCAGTTCGACTAGTACATATTATAACGGTGAAATAAACGTGATAAGCCAAAACAACGGCCATTAGAAGCGAATTAATAAAAGGATCCAAGTTGACGTCGTGTCTTGTGGTGAATACAATTGTCACGTGTTCGAGAACATCACCCTCGAGGTACTCAAGTGACTTCAGGTGCGACAGACTTAATTTTTTCCCTCTGTCAACGTCAAACTCCCACTCATTTACGTCATTCGGATGTTTGCGATATTTGGGATAATCCCTAAAAACACGGGAAGTTGCTTTTTGGATGTCGAAACAGAATTGGGCCTTGCCTTCCTTTATCGATTTTACACAACTAGAGGGACATCGGTCTCAAGGTTTTCTCTCTCTAGGTCGCGAGTGTTGACCGATTTTTCCATTTTTATCAGCCTACACTGACGACGATAAATGCTCGCCTGATTTCCGTTCTCATTCTGGTCTACATTTTTAACAGTTATATACAGTGTAATCGTCTTCGCATTAAATTCCAAGCACTGCGTCAAGGCCTAAAAGGATCTGACGACATTGATTTCACTCGTGACATATCCTCTTCGCTTTTGGGTGTGTGTTTGTATGTGTGGCACTTGGTATTTTTAGATTGAATTTTCTCAGGGAGTTTCAATTTTTACTGTCACCAAGTATCAGTTTTATCTGTAGGAACAAAAAAAAAAATTATTTTCAGTGTCTAAACAATATTTATCTGTTATAAATTGTTTTTTCTTGTAATTAATTTACATTAATAAGTCTGAATTGTATTGAAAAAATCTTATTTCCGAGGATTAAAAGCTACGAACAAGGATTTCTAATCTTTTAATTAAAAATTTTTAATGAAATTCTAGTTGTTTTGGGGTAGAAAAAAATATTTATTTTTAATTAAAGTAAATTTATGTTAAAAATTTTTTTATTTTACTGAAGAAAAATTGTATATTTGATGAAATTTTGCGATGAAATTCTAGTGGTTTTGAGAGGGTGGAAACATTCTCTACTGATCAATAGATTTCTTCGGTATTTCTTAAGAAAATCTAGGGGAGGATAAAACTAATCCAACTCGAAAAAAAAAAAAACAAAGCTGAGACCTGACATGACGTTCGATGAAAGCCGAAATCGGGCAGTGTGTCACGCAAAAGGGGTGAAACTATTGTCCCAGAGTCATGGGAGTCGACTTGGAGGGAGGACGGAGAGATAAAAGGCAAAGTACCTACACTCTGGAGCCTCTCGTGGTTAGCCTTCGACTTTGCTGTTGTTGGAGGTGGCCGTTTGCCTGCTAAAATTCATCGATATGACACGCAGGACGATAAATAAATATAACTCTATATTGATTGGAATTTGCAGGGTTATCAGTGCGATTATGAAAAGAACTCGGCATGCACGAGACTAGCGCGAGCTTGCCTGGACGCTCGATGAAATGTCCAGTTGGTTGGAGTCACGTGAGCGAGCTAATTGCGCGGCGATAAAGCCAGCGGCCAAGCGATAACAAGTGTCAAAAGCGCCACGTTGCAGGTTTAGCACAGTTGCGAGTGCTAGTGCACGTTTTTCCAGAGTCTCTCAGCGAGTTTCATCCGCAATATGATGGCCGAACGTTTAGCAAATGGCTACCGAGTAATTTTTTAAATAGAAACAAAATTTTTTACGTTTTGTGGAAAGTGTGAAAGCTATTTATATATTTAAAAAAAATGACAACGTCAATCAGAGACTCGGTTCTCGAGCTCCGTACGCGAATGGCACGAATGATTTCCATCGTCGAGATTACTTCGCCGGATTATCCGGTATACCGGACGCTCAGGCTCTCTTATCTCGACGATTGAACTGATAATTTAACGGCCTATTCTGGCAGATTACTTGTTGTTGTTGTTGTTGTTTTTTCTAATGCTCATTTATTGTTTCAGATGGCGGGACAGGATCCAAAGTTTCAGAAAGATGCTACGGATCAAAACTTTGACTATATGTTCAAGCTTCTTATCATTGGCAACTCGTCCGTTGGGAAAACCTCATTTTTATTCCGGTATGCTGACGATTCATTCACGTCCGCCTTCGTGTCCACTGTTGGAATTGATTTCAAAGTCAAGACGGTCTTTAGACACGATAAAAGGGTCAAGCTTCAAATTTGGGTTAGTATCACTTGTTCATGTGGTTTTTTTTTTTTTTTTTAATTATTCTACGCCCCGTGGGGCAATATCGAAAATCAATACACGATCAGGAAAACAAGTGGGATGGCGTTTCAATGTGACAATGAGCTTTTGGTTGTGAATTCAATCGAGGGAGGAACTTTCGAACGATAACTGAGTTAGTTCTATTTTTTTTTATTGAGTAAGATAAAAAAATTCGATTTTTCAAAATTTATTACCAACAAAAAAAAATTTTTTTTTTACGTTTCAGTTAAATTTTCAAACATTTCCAAACATTTTTTTCAGAATTAAAAAAAAAAATAATGCTTAAAAAAATCCTTTAAACATGTTTCGGTTAACCAAATGATTTTTTTTTTTTAGTAAAATGTAAAAAAGTCAAAATTTCAATAGTATATTGTGTGGCAAGTAATGCAAAGATGAAGTTCAGCAAAAAGCATAAAAAACAATCGATTGAATAATTAAATAATAATTGTATTCGGCGTAATTGAAGAAACAAATTTTTTATGTAATAAATAAGTTCTATTTTTATAAAAAAA
Source organism: Macrocentrus cingulum (assembly GCA_002156465.1). Taxonomy (NCBI): domain Eukaryota; kingdom Metazoa; phylum Arthropoda; class Insecta; order Hymenoptera; family Braconidae; genus Macrocentrus; species Macrocentrus cingulum. The sequence goes on from MVJL01004924.1 coordinate 13,582, forward strand.
AAAATCATTACTGTGTGTTTAGGGCTCTTTTTTATATTAAAAAAAAAATATTCATATTTTCATCTCGAAATATTGCGACTTTTTCTGAGAGTGTATAATTTAAATTCAGGACACGGCCGGGCAGGAGCGATACAGAACAATCACCACGGCCTACTACAGGGGTGCGATGGGCTTCATTCTGATGTACGACATAACCAACGAGGAGTCTTTCAACTCTGTGCAAGACTGGATAACGCAGATCAAGACTTACTCGTGGGACAATGCGCAGGTGATCCTCGTAGGAAACAAGTGTGACATGGAGGACGAGAGGGTAATTAGTTTTGAAAGAGGCAAGCAGTTGGCCGAGCAGCTGGGAGTACAATTCTTCGAAACATCGGCCAAGGAAAATATCAACGTTAAGGTAACGACATTCTGCACTATTCAAACAAAAACCAATCAACTAACACGACTATTTCTGCAGGCCGTATTTGAGCAACTGGTTGACATTATCTGCGATAAGATGAGTGAGTCTCTGGACAACGATCCGACCTTGATGGCCGGTGGCGCAGGTCCCGCAAAGGGACAACGGCTCACCGATCAGCCGGCAAATCCCACAAATCCCAACTGTAACTGCTAAAGACCTAAGCACAAGCGAGATACCGAAAAGGACAAAGAAGAAATCACTAAAGAGAGATACACATACACGTGCATCGTCTTGATGAAACACTGCAGGCTAGTTAGTTTCACCTTCTTCGAGAAAAAAAACCCAGAAAAATCGATCGTCGGTATTTCTTTAATTTCAATTTGATGATTTGGCGGCGCGCAACGTGGCGGATACTCGGGCGCCTCATGTATTACCTGATGATTTGATCACTTCCAGTCATGCGAATTTCACGACCAAATTCATCATGTCGTGCTGATAAACTGATGGAAGCGTGTATGTGTGTGTCTGTGCGTGTATAAACGTATTTTTATTTCAATCTCGTAACAAGCACAAGCCAATAAAATCGTAGAGAAGCGCCCGATGTCCACCAGATATTGGTTTTTTGAGGTAACAATTGCGGTGATACGTCAGTTCTTCTCCCTCATGCTGTATCATTTTTATTTAATCATAAATTTCACTATAAAAAATTTATCTATTGCTTATTTGAAAAAAAAAAATTTTTTTTTCGATGTTGTAGAAATTTTTTTTGCTCATACGCCGCAAATTTTTATCAGCCCAAAATGTCAATTATACATAATATAAAGTTAGATGAATGATTATATAAAATAGTGACATTGTGTGATGAATCACCGTAAGGTTATTTCAAATGACTATAGGCAAGCTGCCCTCTGTACATATAAATATATATTATTAATTATTGACTCTATAACGAACTGTATTGTACGCGTTAATAATCGGTGTGAATTTATGGAGCCTATTTGCTGAAGGCAGAAAAATCAGCCTGCCTCCCTGCCCTTCCACCTTGCCCTCTCGCGCGAATTCATGGGAACAGTAAAACACAATAATTCGTGGATAATAATAATTAACGAAAAAAAAGGAGGCTTTAAAAGAGGCACGTATATGAGATTTTTTTCTGGCAAATTTCAAGTGAATTGAAGAGAAAAAAGAAAAATGAATGAAGAAATAGGAGAAAAAATATATATTAGTGGAATTAAAATGCTGGATAAATTTTCTTTTAAGACTTCAAGTGGTACCAAGGTATGTGTTTCAGTTGGTATTAAAAATATTACGCACTATGTGTATGTTTAAAAGACTCGTATACGTCAGAGGCATGTCTAGAAAAATTGTATGAGCCGGAGAGACGTGGAAAATTGAGATAGATTGAATGGAAGTGAGAGAATGAAAATAAAGTTGAGTGAAATATCATCAAGGAGAGTGCACCACAAACAATTCCATGGCTGGTCGGGCTATTGTATGTATGTATGTATACTATATCGTATATGTATAACTATTATGCCTAATGTTATTTATGAAAACATTACATAAACAGATAACAAATCCACTTGCACTGTTGTGAGAGGTAATGTCATGAAGGTGAAAAACGAAAAAAAAAAATAAGTTTTTTCTGCAAGTGGAAGATTTGGAAAATGACATTAATGACTATAATGATTACTAAAGGGTGAGGATAAGAGAAATTTATTGAAGATACCCAAACAAATATGTAAAAATGTAGCAGATGCATATATAATCGTATATATGATGCAGTTTGAAATGGAGTAAAAGTTATAATTTACATAAGTCGTACCAATTATTTCTAGTGTCATCATTTATTCCTTTTTAATAAATATATATCGTTTTTTGTTTTTATTTATCAAGAGTTACTAAATAATCGTTAAGATTAAGTGAGAAGAAGGTCAACATTCTAGTGAAAATAGACATTAATAACTATTTATTTTAAATATTTAATTAATTAAAAAATTTATCATCAGTAAAAATGAAATTAAAAAAAAAAAAAAAAAAAATTTTAATAGAGTCAAAAAACAATATATGAAGAAATTTTCTTTAAAATGTCAATTTTTATTTCAGTTAATTCTTGTTAATAAGCAGTATTACTGATTTTGCAATATTACTGATTTTTTTACTTAAATTTCCAATGAAATTGTATAAAATTAAAATTTTTTTCTTTAAAAGTTACTTTTAGAAATTTTTTTTACTGCACTTAAAAAATCATTGTATAAAAAAATTAATTACCTTTTAGTATTCATCGCGAATAAGCGCGTTAAATAATTTTGAAAGGACAATTTTGCGTTTTTATATGGACCAAGAGAGAAATATGCAGGTGTTAACAAGCGCGCTTAATCCATTTTTTACAAATATAGTCGCGAGTGCATTAAAGCACGTGTCTGCAAGCTTGATGTAAAAATATGCGCGTGCACTGCAAAGGCAAATAAAAATATCCAAATTGTCATTTTGACAATAAATTCATTTTTAGTAATAAATATCGCGTTGACAAGCGAATTTTACATTACAATTTTTAATTACTACTCGTGTTAGATTCAAATACGCCTGTGTAAGTTGGACATAATTTCGAAATATGAAATAAAATTCCTTAGAGGTACGTGTAAATTTTCCTTATGCATGATACTTTGACTTTGTATGTATAATTCAATGTCACTGCTACATCTATTTTTCAATTCTAAAATCTCTGAAAATAGGTTGCGAATAAAATATCGATAGCGACAGGGACTTGGCCCAAGACACATGACATGCAAAGTGTCTACGAAAAGGACAAATTCGATTGTCTCCATCTTTGCTCTCTAGCAAATATAATAAATGTTTTTTTCCCAGAGGGAAAAACTGTTTTTCCTTGCGTGTATATATATATATGATAAAAGTGTTCCCCTCTCTATAGCCTTATGAAATCTTGAGAAATTTTTACTTGATTCAAACAAATGATAAAAAATTAGATATGCCACCCAAACAAAACGAAATTTGAATACATACCGTGTCACTGCCAAAAGAGCGTATAATATTTTTGTTATCAATACTTCAATAACTCCAAAAATACGCGAGATAATAAAAAATATTAAGAGACTCAAATAATAGAAAATTAAATTTTCTACAAAAAATGTAGAATAAAATTTGCTCATATTTTGCTTTATTTCCGAGATATTTGAAAAAAAAGAAGAATCAAAAAATAAAAAAAAGATAAAAAAAAATATTTCCAACATTTTTTATAGAAAATTTAATTGCCAATCATTTGAATTAAATGATATTTTTGTTTATTTTATTTATTTACCATAGTTATCCGCAAAAAACTCGAAAAAATAATGGAAACGTCAAGATTAGCATGAAAAAAATATTGAAAAATGATTTTGATGAAGATAAAAAATTTTTTTATCGCATTAAAACTCATGGTGATGTATAAATGTTAAACGCGTTGAAGAATCAAAGACGGAAGCTTCAATGTAACGGCGTGCAGTCTTGTGCCAGTGAAGTTTGCACTTTTAGCGGAAGGCATCGATTCTTGCAACTATAATACAGAGACTTGCTTCCTAAGCGACGATGCGAGAGTCGATGCTTGGCGCCGCACGGCTTTTGGCTCGCTACACGTATACATGTGGCTAACCGATCATCTCCACGACCATACCATGCCAGAATACAATATTTCAACACGTGCCAAAGCGACTATGTATAGGATTACACACTGATGTCAGGGAATTCTGCCATAAAGTTGAGCTTGGCTTGTCGTAAAATCACGACGAGTATACCACATAGAGTGTAAATTATCAAAACTTTACTAAACTTTTCGTCAACTAAGGATAGTAATCATGCCATTATATACCTGCGTGGCAATCTGATTTGTTCATAAAATTTTACTCCTATATTCAAAATATCAACACGTATTCACACTAACATTAAAAAATAATGCAAGAGATGACACAAAAATAAATTATTATTTTAAATGGCGACATTTTTCCTAACTGTTATACATACTTTTATTTTATTCACAGTATAATGCCTTTCAACAAAGATATCCGGCGTGTACAACTAAAGATTTATCCGTAATTAATTTTATTTGAGCTGGTTTGCTTGCCAAGAGTTTTTGTCTTTAACCCAAAACTCGTGCAGTCACGTGCTTATATACTCTTCTATTTATTTATTTTTTATTTCCATTAGACCTGCTCCCTTTTCGATTGTTGACTTTCGGCAACGTGCCATCATCGAACATGTACAGGGCTTTCTCCTCCCTGTAAGCAATATAAGAGACGTGCGTTTTTATCGTCATGTAAACCACTATGCTAGCAAGATACAGAAGCCGCCGTGTAGCACAGCGGAGCTGTAGCTTTATAAATGGATAAGGAAAAGATAACAAAGCGTGAGGGGGCGGAGATACAGGCACACTTGCGCAAATAGTAAAATACATTAAGCCCTGTAGCGGATTATACACACGATCTTTTTTGAATCTAAAAAAAAATTTTGCATTGGCCGTTTCTTGAGTCTTTGCCTAAGTTGCACGCGTTAAATTATTGTGACACTTTCTTGCGTCATGTAACATTGACGCAAATACACAAAATTTTGTGAATCAAGGTCGCTACACAATATGCCACTAGAAAATTTCGTGATAAAATTCAAGTCGATAAGTTATATATAAATAACAATGAAAAACGCCGCGGAAAATTGCGCCTTAAACTTTTCTTAAGCAAAAATAAAGAAGTGAGGCCCTTGAGTGCGGGGTCAGAAGGCGCAAAAGCCCAAGGTGGTACGCGGAAGTAGCAGCGCGCCAACAGTGTGACGTTCGCTCGCAAGAGAACACATCGCGTGTGCCCGGTCCGACGACGCTAGTAGAAAGAGTCAGTAGTGCGCGGACCACAGTCGCGCGATGACGTCCTCGTGCGTCTGACTCAATTCACTAGTAGTACACTAGTAACACGTCAGGTCTGTGCGTAAACGACTGAATCTACTTTCTCTTTTTTTTTTTTTTGCTCGGCGCTCGGCGCCCGGCAATTCCTCGTTATTTACAAGCCCTCATGGAAATCATCGACTAATCGGTAAAATTTTTTAATATTTTTTCGTTTTGTTTTCCTCGGTTTTTTCCGATGGATTTTTGATTTTTAATATTCATGTGCGATAAGGGGCAGTGGCAATTTGACGTTTATTTACGGCGTTTAGACGTAGTGATGATGGTACTTTGGTTAATGGGGTCGAGGCAATTTTGAAAATCGTGTAAATAATTTTATTTACGTTGAGTTTAATGTAAGGCTTACAAGAGGCGCCTCTTCCACTATACTCTCATCGCATCTCCTTGCTATTAGGCCGACCGGCCTATATATAGCTAAGGTATAATTAAATCCACTCTGAATATTAAATGTTGCCAACTGTTTGAGTTTCTCTTGGTCTGCCTCGTTCGCAGGTAAACTCAAGTTGCGGAAATTGGACTTTTCCCCTTTTGTTTTTTTTTTTCTTCCTGTCGGTTTTGACGAGGGAAATTCGTTTTTTTGTTCGTATTTTTCTTCAAATTCTCATGCAAATGCCTTTATAGTCTTTGGAAAAAAAAAAAGAATATTCATTCGATTTTCTACCTACCCTGCGGTCTCGTTCTGCCGCGCCAGAAGGTTAAAATTTCATGCCACCCGGCAAATACATTTTCTCTCTGCCCATACATTTTTCTGTAGTTACACGTTTTTTTTTTTTTTTGTTACGCTGCGTATGTAAGAAATATTTTATTTTCCAGGGATGTTATGCAATGAATACGCAATATTTGATGGATGAAAAATGATGGGGAAAAATGTGTGGAATTTTTTTTTTTTACTCTTGCTTTATTAGTCTATTTTTTAACGGTATTTCAATCGCGAACAATCAAGCGCTTGGGTTATTCTAGGAGTTGAGCTTCTCGCTGCCAGATCGCAAACTCGCATTTTAAATACCGCGTCGCAGTCGTGTAGTAGTTCGCGAAAAATCGAATTGTAGAAAAAAAAAAAAATAAATAAAACGTGTTTACAGAGATTTTAAGATTTATTCTCGTGAATATTTTAACATTAACTTTTTACTTTATCAAAAAAAAAAAAACTATTTCATATAATATTTTATTGAAATTTTTGTTTGTTTGTTTGTATATTTGAAAATTCATTTATTTTCATCCAATTTCAAATCTCATCATGTTGAAATTAAACTCACAGATTATAATTAACTTCTCAAAATATTTACTTAGAAATATTAAACATTAAATGTTTATTTAATATTTATTTATTTTAAAAAGTACATAGTAGTTTCAAGAAAAAATTATTACGAATGTTTTAAGATAATCGGATGAAAAAAAAAATTTTTTATGACATTAAAATCAATAACAATTACAATGTTTGCACGCGATTGCAGCATACTGAATAGAACGAGTGTCGTCAGTGTAACGTATGTTTTTAACGTTAACAGTTAGCTTCACGGTTCGTTGAAACTTGTATACAGTGAATATCCATCGAGTGATCAGTTTAATCCAACTAAAAATAAATATTTTACTAGAAAAAAAAAAAATATTTTAAGATCGTCTTTCTTTTTTATCGTCAATCACAATGAAATATAGTGTTGTCTCATGTTATTTATGCACTTTAATATCAAAATATATATTTTTTTCAACTCATAATTTATAAAAGTAGTTATTTTTTTATTGTAATATAACAATAATGTATGATGTATTAATATTTAATAGATATTTTTAACTTTTAATGTATATATTTTAGTTATTCTCTTTGTTGACGCGGTGCAATCACTCTCGAAATTGTAGTTTTATTTCTTCTCATGTGTGAGTTGAGAAAGTGCACTTGAAAAACTTTTTAGATTTGTTTCACAGTTCTTCGTTATACCACTACTCGCACTGTTGCGCTTTATTTCACGTAATAAAAATTTTTTTTCTTTACTTTTCTAATTAAACAAAAAATTTCATATCTGGTTAATATATATATATTTTTTCGAATGTTCTATAGGGATTATTTTACGAATGAAATGGAAAAAATGAAAAAATTAAGGGTTGAAAAGGTTTTTTCGTTGACATTATTTATTCATAGGAATGAATAATGAATTTTTTATTTGAAATCATTGAAAGGGAAAAATTTATTTCATGTAAAATAATGTGAGATATAAAGTTTTAATAAATTAAAAAACTAATTTGATAAGTAAAATATGTCAAAATGTCAATGTAAATATCAAAAAGTATTGATAATAATAAAGTTGGATGAATTTATCTATATTCAAGAATTCTCACTATAGTATGAGCGAAAGATGAGGAAAAAGGTTCATGTTGCACAGAGGAAAAGGAAAAGTAAACTTTACTTCTTTTATGTATAAGACTTTCTACTCGTGGGTACTCTCTTTTCAAACTCAATTTTTCTTTTCATCACACCGAGTATTTCCTCTTCGAATTTACGACTAAAACGCCCTTGGAATCCCTTTTAAGATTATTTTAAAATCACTTTTATTCTATAAATCTATAAAAAAAAATATTTTTCTCAGTGGGTTAAATTCATAAAAAAAAAAAAATAAATAAATAAATAAAATTGCTAATTAATTACAGTAAATAAACTTTTTTCAAGCATACTCAATATTATAAAACAATTGAAACATTGTTTATATATACCATTGACAAAACTTTTAATTAAAAACTTTTTTCAGAGTTATTTTATTTTTATTTCAGTTCAAAGTTTTTTTTATATAATTTGTATATATATATATATTTCTATATTATTTAATGCATTTCTATCATGATTAAAGAAATTATTAGGTAGTCGTTAAAATAATGGTAGGAGAATTCTTGATGTTGATGTAAAAAAAAATTTTTTTTTTTTATGAAAAAAAAATTTTCTCTGCGAGTAAAACGGTCTCAAGGGAATTAAATATATCGAGCATCGTTTTCTTTTGAATAAAATATACTTAAGATCAATATCACTTTTTTTTTTCTCTCCTGTGAACCCACAGTATAATACGATTTCTACGATCAACGCGGGAAGATATATATAGTGTGCGGAATTATATTGAAAATGTCGAGCTAGTGAGATGACACGAAAACGTATTATTCGAGTTAGCTGACGAGAATTATTGAAATACGTGATGAAAAAATGATTGAAATTAAGTTTTGTTATATTTGGAAAATTAGGTGAACCTTGATAACCAATTATAGCGAGCATATATCTTTCAGAGAATTCACATACAAGTTTCATAAATTTAATATTTCAAAAATATTAATTTAATTAAAATTTCCAATAAATAAAATTTAAACATTAAATCCAATAGAATGAAGGTAAAGATATTTCGATCTATTGAATTTATTTTCTTTCATTTTATTAATTTTTTTTATTCAATCAATTAATTTTAATTGGGATTAAATTAAAAACAAAAAAAAAAATACATTTTTCTAATTAAGAATAAAGAATAAGGTTGTTTTTTTTAATTTTTTTTATAATATAAAAATTGTTATACAATTTAGATATTCAGTATTTAATTTTTTATTTACACGTAAAAAAATATAAATTCTGTTACAGATCTTGGGAAGAAAGTGAAAAACGCTGATATTCAAAGAATCAATTGGTTAATCATCGAAAAATGTTTTTACCGTGGTCTGCAGGATCAAAAAAATCATTGTTGCAGTGCATAAAAAAAGGTAGTCGCGTGCAACAGCCCGTCAACGATGAATTGCGGTCGAAGCGCAATGTTTACACGCGCGGGAACGACGTTCAGGTGTTCAAGGAAGCTTTTGATTTGGACCGGGCATGTACGTCATCTATCCGGCGGAGGAGCTCCTTAGAATCTACGAGAGTCCAATTGGCCTTTCACTAAATTCCGGTGAGATTTACCCGGCAAGTGGCAGTTTGAGCAAGACCCCAAGTGCCAAGGTTGTCGATGTCAAACAAAAAGCCACAGGAAAGTTGAAAAAAAATAATACAAGCAGTTCGAATAAAGTGAAGAACTGCACGATTATGCAAAATAATCGCAATAACGGAGAGGAGGGCAATAATCCCTTGAAGGAACTCACGCATGTCAGCCTCAACGAGCCGCTCAAGCAGCACAATGGAAATGCTCTCAAACTCGTGCAGACCGGTGAGTAGATGTACTTGCCACTCTTAATTGCTTCAACTCCCTAACGAATTAATTAATTGCACTTGAGAGATGGTTAGAGGAGCTTTTTTATGACCATCCTGATGCACTATTTAACACCTTAATGACTGCATAATGACATTTAATCGGGATATTCTACATTTGTTGTAGATAAAAAAAAATACAAGGAATGTGTTTACTATTCACTAAATCTGCTCTACAGAGCTGTGTTTTAAACGAAAAAATTTTTATACTTAATTTTATATCCTAATTTTCTATTATAAGGTTTTTTTTCAATGTATAAATTATTATTTATAAAAATTATTCCATTTTAAATACTAAAAAAGTGATTTTTTACAATGGAAACACGTTTATTTTTAATTATAGACATTTATTGATGTAAAAAGATATAAATTAATTAAAAAGAGTTTTTTTTTAATTGAATTAGTTTTAATAATAAGTTTTGCAATGTTTAATAAAAGAAAAAAAAAATTTTTTTTTGTGTATTTTCTAAAGAAGTATATTATACTTGAAAATTTCGAAATTTTCATGATTTTTTCAGATTTTTAGCGATAACTCCGTAACTAAGTGAGATAGCGGATTATATTATAAGAATAAAATTGTTGTAAATTTAATTTCCTACAAAAAATGTAGAGTAAAATTTTTCAATATTTTCCTTAGTTTTCGAGATTTTTTTAAAAATAAAAATTTTCAAAAAACGATAATATCTTAAAAACTAATAAAATTATAAATAAATTTACTTAACATTTTTCGTAGGAAATTTACTCACAAATAAATTAGCTAGAATAATATTTTTCGTTATTTTGCTTATTTACCGAGTTATCAACTAAAAACTCTAAAAAATCACAAAAATCGCGAATTTTCCAAGGGGATAGCCTTCTAAAAATTCGAAAAAAAAAAAAAATTTTTTTTTTTTTACCAAAAAAATGACAAAATTTTATTATTTAATATAATTAAACTTAAAAACATTGTCAAATACTTATTTCAATAAATTATTAAGAAATAAAGAATTTTCGTTTTGATAAAAAAAAAAAAATTTTATCTCACATATTCTAGAAGATAGATCCAACTAATTTAATGCGAGTTAGAACAGAGAGTTATTTCCTATAGATGTTAGCAAAAGCCGATGACAGTTGTGTGCTCCAAAGTATTAAACTATTTGTAGAAACACACATGACGATGTTTGTAATCGAGATTGATGGTCATGTTGGGATTTAAATACCCAGTTGGTGGTTAGAATATCCATCTGTACTATTCATTTAGTGTCAGAGAATTTGGCCTGCAGTGGTCAGACTATTATCCGACGTCTAAAAACCCGATCAATCTATACCCGGCATCACAACTGATGAAATTCATCGTGAAAATGTCTCAAAATTTAAAAACACACATGTGCGACAGTTGCATTTTACATCCGTATGCTAACAATTGCATTTTAATTAACGAGTTTCTATTTGACTAAGCTGCGCAACAGCCCAATACTGCTGGACAGCTATTGTTTGTGACATATTCTTCAATCCTCTGCATGTCCACACGAGGGATTAATTCCATTACCGAGTCAGAACATCAAAGATAGCTTTTACAAAGCACGCGCTCTGATCAATATACTGCGTGCATAGTTCACTTAAACTCTTTCGCATGGTGTGTACACACATAGGTATACATTTTAACGGCCTCGTGTCAGGCGGAACGATCCTGCCTGTCGTTGGCTGCAGCCTGTGGTGCGCACGAACATCAGAAAAAATTGATTCCACCTGTCTAAATATTTTTTTCTCCCTGAATTATCATTATGCATGTGATATTTAATAAAGCACAAGGAGTCTGGTTGCTAGGCAACTGCGAGGTGAACAGGCAATGTATTGATTCGCCCCACCTGAATTCAGGTCAACCCCTGACTAAACACCTTTTCTATATATTCTAGTGAAGCTCTCGGTCCCCTCGCACTTGTCCACTCTGTATATGCTGTCAGCAATCTTGATGAATCCATATACAAATACATACATCAGGTTGAAGCAGGTTCGACTTCAACCACACGCACTTTTCTCATTTATGCTCCCTCAAGTCCAAAACTGATTCCAGTTATAGTGGATTAGTTATTCGTGATGTTGGCTTTTGTCTGCGGCTTATCGTGCCGGAGTATCACTTCTTTCTCCCTGTCACGCAACAAGCCCTGTTAATCAATTGTTAATTCAATTCTCCAGCAAGTGCTGCTTTCATCCACCCTATAGATATGTATAGAGGTGGATCTGATTTCAAAATCTTCTCGTTTGCCTCGGTGATAAGCTTGAAAAAACAAAAGAGTAAAAACAAAAAAACCAGACAATCGACGTCCTTTCTCTTCTTTTTGAATATTTAAGTTAAAAAAATTGTTTTTTTGAATATTATTTTTATATAAACACTAGTTTATATAACGTGTTATATAAAAACAAAAGATTTTATTATATTTAGTATTTTATTTAAATGCAAAAAAACAAGATTTTTACAATTTTCGTATAGAAATTGATTATTGGACTGTAAAAACCATTGTATGTAGATTTTACGTAAATCCAGCTTTGCATCTATATATCTTGATATACGAACAATGAAAAGCAAAAGTTTTGACGAGTAATTAAAGGTAGATATAATTTATAAGCATGCGATTGTAGGAGCAATATATTTCCTGTCTTTTGCTCATCAACTGCTTCTGCTGATGAATAACGATGATAAAATAAATAGAAATTTCATAATAAGCTTTATATATCGTTAATTGGCTTGTCTAACAGAATGACTGTGTGATAAATATACAAAGGGCGAGATTTCTCAGGGGGCATTTAGTTTCTGAGAAGTTGTGATTAGTTGAAGCATCAAATGGATCCATGTACCAGCGGTACATGAAAGGTTTTAAATGGCCTATGCATAGCTCTTTAACGTGCTCTCAGCTCTATATGAACATGCATAAACTAGAAGACGAGTAGCAGAAGCATTCATTGGATATTAGATTTGCTTGGGCTTCCTACTGCGAAGTATAAATATCTAAATTAACTAATTGGATCATCATGTAAAACAGGCTTGACTCATTTCCACCGAAACAATATTTATTGCACCTATTTCCAACGGCAACACTTAAAGTTATACAAGAACACACAATTATTAGATGACACTGGGTATATAAGCCTTTTATTCGCGTGACTCGAAAGGCAAAGAAGTCGTGAAGAGTGCGCAGAAAGAGGTCGAGATGTAGTTCAAACTGTCGAGACTTGACCAGCACGAACACCACCTTTGTGTGTGTGTGTGTGACTCGTTTGAAAAAACCACTGCTGTGGGATCAAACTTTGCTACCAGGCGAAAAAATCGTGCAGACATCTCTCCCAGGAAGTTGCAGAATAATAAAAAAAATATAAAGCATTGAAGTGTATTGATAGAAGAGAGAGAGTGGCTGGAATGAGAGAAATAAGAGAAACTCGCGACGTTTTCCATTAGATTTAGAAGCATGGAGCATATTCAAGAGTCTATTCAATTAACCCGATTTACAGAGGCAAACAAATGCAAATTTAAATCCAGATAAATCGACGAGACAGCAGTTAGCTTTTCAATTTGACAACTGTCAGATTTTTGTCCATCAAACTCGATTGAGAATAAATAGACGTGCTTGTAGAGAGGGTGTATTAAGGATATACAAAAATATACTCTGTCGATTATTATCCGCAGAACAAACCCAGATGACGACAGTGAACTGTCAAACTAGCAGTTGTCCCACGGTATCGAATAAAATAGATGCAATGATCAAGTGCTTCTTGGCACGCTTTCAACTGCGACCTCATCAAGTTTTACTCTCATCATGTGTCTAATAAAAACCTTTTAATTAAGATAGTGAACACAATTTGAAGAATATTGTGGCGAAAATTAGTAGCGGAGTTTTATGCTAGTTTTAAATAATAAATAAACATATTATGATTAATTTCAAGTGTTTTTACAAAGAATTGAGCCTGGAATCGGATTTCAATCATTAATTATAAGTAAAAAAAAAGTAGGACACATGAAAAATTAAAAAAAAATGAAAATTTAAGTGTCATAAATAGAAAAAAAAAAAGATTTAGAGTAATTAAATATACCCTAATATTGTTTTGTACAGGGGATGTAAAAAAACTTTTTAAATAATTGATTTTTCAAGTTTTAATAGTACTGTTTTATATAAATCTGATTTGAAATCAAATTTTTATTCTAAAAAATATACTATTATATTAGTATTAATTGATGATGCAATCAAATTCCCCGAGAAATTTTTCTTAATTATCTGTCTAAGAGAGACTTTAGCGTCGCGTTAATATGAGAAATTCAGAGCTCGAATCCCTATCAACTTGCAGCCAAGTTTGCACACATGGAACAATCAAGCTCACGCGCGGGGGGTGAGCATCGATAGTTAGCAGGAGGCAAATGGTAATTGGCAAATGGTAATTCACCAAGACTAAGAACTCACACATTGATTTGATGACATTTCAAGGCGATACACATACGAAGTACCTCAACGAAATTTATATAATCAGTTACTCTGCATCAGCTGAAAGCCCCGTCGCTTAATTATAACTTAATAAATAAAAAATTAAAACCACTCAGGCGACGAGAAACGCTCTCTTACCTACCTATAACGCGACACTATCGACGTGTTGATTGACGTTTAGTGGCTAGAAAAAAAAACCCGTCTAAAAACTGGTCACTCAATATCGAAACTTTATCGAGAAACAGCTCTATATCGAAGCCCAGAGACCGCCTGACAGGTTTCTAAGAGCATAGCACACATTTACATAGTATAAAACAGAAATACATGTGATCAATATCCATCTCTGGGGTCATGCCGAGTCGAAGAGAGACATGAAACAAAAACAGCAGCGTATAGAAGTCTTATTTATTTACCCTCTAATCTTTAATTCATACTATCGCCCCGCAGAGTGCCATGTGTATTTTCACCTCGGAATATTTACAGCATCCGAGTTCGCTCAAGAGCTGGGAGCAGCGATGGAGAGTCACGCAGCCAACGTGCGACGACTGGTGGATGAGTTTCGCAGTCGATCCGGCGAATCAAGAAATGACAGTGGGAGCATGCGACGAATCTGGGAGAACCTTTTACGACAGGTCGAAGCCGACGCCGCAGCTCATTTGGACCTGGCCGGTGTGCTGCAGCAGCAAATCTCCAGACCGACCCTGGAGGCGAGTTTCCATCGAAAGCTGCAATCGCGCAAGGTGAGTCCAACCGCAAAAATCATCGTCCAACTCTGCGCGGCGACTAAAATAGTATTTTTACCGAGTGATTGGCCAAGGTGAATTAAGACGCGGGTACTTGGCGTGTTTACAAGTGCGATAAATAACGTGATAATTTATAACCTGCCGGTGTGGGCTCAGGTGTTTGCGCATCGCGAGGCGTACGAGCAGGTGGTGAGCAAGACGGAGGAGAAGTTGCAGCGTGCACGAGTCGACTACAAGAGAGCGTACGCGGCCCTGCTGTCAAGCAGCGAGGCAGCCAGTGATCAGGAACAGACGAATCTTCGGAGAGCCTACTTGGAGGCTCACAATGCCTATGTCCTGCAGTTGCGGGCAACAAATGCCATCGCTGAGCGCTACCAGTTTCACTGTTTGCCAAGTTTGCTCGGTGAGATTGCCGAGGTGTACGAGGAACTGTCGAGCCTGGCGTGTGGATGCGTTGCTGGCATCTCTGAGGCGGCTGGGGAACGGGCTAATGAGCAGGGCAAACGTTATCAAGCAGTGACGAAGGAGGCTCAGAATATCGTGGCGCAAAATGACCTTCAGTTGCTGGCGAAAAACTTGTCGGCTGTCGCAACACCCAGGTGAGGCTGCAAATTGTCGATTAAATTGTCGGATTGATTTGGGAGCATGTGACTTGCAGCCGGAAACCACCCAGGCGCCTGTTTGTCCCTCCATCACCGCCCGAGCAGATCTCCATGGATAGAATTAACCAGGTGCCGTCTCTGAGGGATGAAATTGTCCCTACGGGCGTCGGAAACACTCCGACGCTTGAGGATCTGCGTCGCGAGGCTGACACTCTCACTCAGGAAATTGGAAGGCTTCAGGATTCACTCGATGCATTGACCCGAATGCAGCGCAAGTATGTGCCATTAGTTGGCGACTGTCTTGTGGTTTTTGGTGTTTATTTGTCTCTTGATACTTGCAGAAGTGCTGAGGGAAGTTTGTTTACCAAGGTTGCCGAGCTCCAGGAGGACATTTCCATGAAACGCTTCGATCTCGGCGTCGCTCATCTTCACTTGGCTGCAGTTCAGGCTCAGGTATGGTGTTTTATTTAATTTGCTAGGTCATTATGTCACGATTGAGTGAACACATTTTCTTCGCGTTACAACGACTCGGGCTTTTCTCCAATCTGTACAATGGATGTACGACAGCTTATGTTGCGTTTATACTTATTTTATTGGCTACTTTATCAGGGGGAAGACGATAAAATGGAAATAATGGATAGAATAGACTATTGGGGTATGGAGGAAAAGAGTTCTTTGTGGCGATATAGTCTAGTTTTAACGTCGTATATTTGCTGGCATTTCGTTCGAGATAACTAGTCAGCCTAGTCGTTTATTTACGTGAAGAAACGCTCGAGGAGTTTGAGTGTATAAAAATTATTTACATGCTGCCAAAACTCGCGATGTGATTTTTTTGTGGGAAAAAAAATTTTTTATTGGTCTGAGGGAAAGTTTTAGAACAAAATCATCGCTGGGGAAAGTATTTAACACTATATTACATGACGATTTTTGATGAATTTGAGGTTTAGAGGGTGTGCGATGGTTTTTTAAATTGACACTAGTGGGTTGTGAATTTTTTTGGGTATTTTTTAGGCACTAAATTAATTTTTTTTTTCTTAATATCATCGCGAAGTAATACATTTAATATTAATTTGTGTAATTATTTCATGTTAAATCCTACGAATTTGAGATTTAGAAGGTTCTAGGTGAGATTTGGGTTATAAAAATTATTTATATTCGAGAAGATTGTGTGTTTTTTGGTATAACTGGTTTTCCAGTCATTCAATTGTTGCCACTAAAAGCCCACAAAGTATAGGATGTATACAGGTAGACACACAATCACTGGAGTAAATAGTTTCAGTGCACCTTCTCGGGATATATATATTTAGCACGTAAAAGTTTCGCGTGAGTAAGCACTAATACTCTGTTGTTAATCCACCGTAGATAATACAACAAGAGTGCCGAGTAAGAGTGCACGTTGTCATGCCACCAAGTTTTTCGATAAAATATTCTAGGAGGTCGCACATGACATCGTAAAAACCTCCTCAATTGTCCGAGGGGTGAAAGACGCGCGCGAAAGGCAATATATTACCGAGTAAAATAGATGAAGCGGGGATTACATTTAAATACTAATGCTGATCGATATGTTTCAATTACTGTCATACATAAAATTTCTTGGTAAACAAAAAAAAAAGTGATTAAACCATAAAACACAACTTTGGTTATATACAAAACGATAGTTTTTCATTTATAATAAAAATAAGCTTTAATTTTTGTGTATTACCATTGACATGACATTAAACCATATTTTTAAACAACCTTCAAGTAAAAAAAAAAAAAATATCGCATGTTTAAAGTCAAAAAAGAGAAAAAAAAAATTATTTTACTTTTTTTAAATTGAAATATCTTCTAAATTATTGAAGATAAAGATTTTTTTCAAGAGATCTTTATTGTAGAAAATTTTATTAGCTACAAAAAATATTATTTACAAAATTCATGTAAATCGCATCCTTAACAAGATATGAGTAGGTAAAGTATTTTCAACTTTTTGGCGATACGCGCCCTTTTGGTAAAAAATTTTTTTACTCAGTACATCAGGCCAATGATGAAAAAAAAAAAAAATTGATAATAATCTATCATGATTGATTTTTCCTACTTGGAAGATAAAATGCTATGATTAGGGGAAGCAAAATGTACTTTTCATCTATTATCGTCAGATGGTTGCGGGCTTTTATCAGACTAGTCGATAGTAAGTGCATCCGAATGTTTAGCCGTAGCACACAATCCTCCTCGAGGATATTTTATGCGAGCTATTTCAAGGATTTCAAAGTCTCGAATGGCGAGGTGACAGACTGGTGAACACATTCTGGAAATAAAGAAGGACCAGTGCTTGGGAAATTGTGCAGATAAAGCTGAGATTTCTCGCGGCTTCTTGGATGAAATGAAAGGAAGCATGTGACACAGTTGACAATATGCTCGATATACCTTGGGAAATATAGAGTTCAATGGATGAGAAAAAACTTGTGAATTCTTTTACTAATAAAATATTGGATCAATTGTCAATACATGTATACTGATGAATACTTCTAGATTAATGTTGCGGGTATAGGTATAATTAAATTTTCATCGTAGCGTAACTGAATGCTCCAGTAGTTTCAATTTAGGCAGAGCTTTCCTGCTTTGACAACGACCTTTTCATATGAACTTTATTTAAATTTTTACCTGGCCATAATTATTTTCGTACAACCGATGAAGCAATGAAGCATTAATATATGATAAAGAAACCAAGTCCGAAGGACTTTGTGAAGAATGTCAAAGGCCGAGTTTAAGTGACAACAGAAATAAGAGAAGACAAGAACAAAGAATTGTATTATGTCACAAACATTTACAAAGTACTTTCTACCGCTTTACAATTTGATATAATATACTCTTCTGATGTTTAACCTAATAATAAAAAAATTCTCTGGCAACAAAGAAATTGCAAGAAAAAAACATATCTATCTCGCGATCAGGTATACTTATAACTCACTTATTTTCAATCTTAATAAAATGACCGATATTAATTTCTTGTTTATTTCAATAAATTAATCAAAATAATCTAAAGAGGTTAGTACGATTAAAATAAGCAAAAAAATCAAAATTAAATTGATTTTACTGAAATTTATTAAAAATTAAAAAAAAAAAATTGTTTTATGTGGATTTAGTAAATTTTTCAAATAAATAATCAATATTTTTAAGAAATTTTTAGTAATTATAAACAGAGCTAAATAGATTTTTTTTTTTTTCATGCTGTTTTTTTTTTAAGTAAGACTAAAGTTTTTATTAGTAATTTTAAAATTATTAATTTCTTTTTTAATTTAGGTTATTTTCTTGAATTTTAAGGGTTTAATAGTTAATAGATGACATCACTGATGCTACAAAAGCGTATAAAAGAGTTTTTATAGCTACTTTTACGTTTTTGAAGTAGTATAACCAATGTTATGTCAGACATAAATTTTTTTTTTTTTTTTAGTTTTTTAGTAGAATCAACTTTAACAACGAGTTTGGGTATATTTGATGAAGAAAAACAATTTTTTTTTTATTTTTGTCTGATTTTTAAATGGCTATATTTACCCCTTTGACGCGTGATTTTTTTTTAATTTTTCAGTGATAACTTGTTAACTATGTGAGATAATGAAAAATGTTATAAGTATTAAATTATTATAAATTTTATTTTATATAAAAAATGTAGAATACATTTTTTTGATATATTGCTTTATTTTGGACATATTAAAAAAATTTCAAAATTTCAAAAACTGTGAGAAATAAAAAAAATTTTATTTAACCTTTTTTATAGTAAATTAAACCCCCAAAAAGTTAGTTTAAATAATATTTTTTATTATTTAAAATACTTACTGAATTATTGCCGAAAAACTAAAAAAAAAAAATCTCAAAAAACTTGAAATTTCCAAAATATTAAATATCACTTCTTCAAAAATTTAACAAAAAATTTTTTTACTCTAAACTACACGTCTAATACTTGGTTGTAGCTAGTTTTAAGGCTTTTTTAAATATACCCCTATGGGGCCTTACATATATCTCTATATTTTCTAGTCCATTGTTCCACTCAAAAAAGAAACAAGACCTTGGAGCTTTTCACGCGCCACGAACAAGCGAAAGACAAGGGATGAGACACATGTCGAGTCTGCCCAAGTCGTTGATGTGTTTTTGTGCCGAAGAGCAGTTTGTAATTGGTTCTTGACGAGTGACATTGTGTGCTCAAGACACAGCCAAGGGTCTTCAAGGAGTACTGCAGGTCATCAACTCGCAAATGCTAATCCAATAATTCCACATGCAACTTTTAAAATGTCATAACCCAACCTCACCTCCTCATTCACTAAATTCCCTCCTGGTAGACGGCCAATAAAAATCTCGAAAAACTTGCAAAGAAAAAAAAAACTGATGGAAATTCTCTGAATATAAACGTAAATATTGCGCGCAATCGTTTGCGACATGCGCTCTCACATCTGGGTCATAGCCAAGTTGCCCGACAACCGCCTGAAAATCTATCCCGGTCATAGTATCAAGCTAGGTCAGGGGAGGATTCATCGATAGCCAGCTGTACTAAACGAGTCTTTAACATGGGTTGGACAAAGCTGCGTACGCGAATTGTTAGTACAATCATACTCTAAAGTGGATAAGTGTTAGATATTTTGCTTGGCAAGCATCTCTTAAGCCAATAGCATGCCTGATGGCAGCATGGACGCGTTGTAACCTCTCCTCTCGTGGACGAGTCGAACCATGTTCCTTGCGGTGTGCAGCATAATTTTTCCCTTGTGATATCGACGTTGTCACCAGGGTTTCAAGTGATTTCCAAACACGTAACACAGTAGAACAAGTGATAGTAGATGTTCTCGACAATTCCACATACGTTTCTGCCTATACTCGTTCGCTCTCTTGATACGTCCGGTCATACACCAACAAGAAGAGTGTCCGCGTGTGCATGCATGTCATCACGCCGATCAGTTTAAACACCGTACTTTTGTCATCGTTCACATCAGGACTGAAGGATCCTTTATGTCATATCCAACGATTCATAGGCATTGTTGGGAAGAGGTTTAAAAGGATCATTTCATTTAAACATTGACAATTTTTAATTAATAAAATATAATGTATATTATATAGCTGATGTCAAAAAAAATTGAAAATTTTTTTTTTTTTAACGATAACTCGATAAATAATTGAGATAATGAAAAATATTATGAGAGTTAAATGATGTAAAATTTAATTTTCTATAAAAAATGTAGAATAAATTTTTACTGTATTTTCCATTGTTTTTGAGATATTTTGAAAAATAAGAATTTGAAAAAAATTTTATTCTACATTTTTTGTAGGAAATTTAATGATTAATCATTTAATGTCTTATAAAATTTAACAGTAATTGTCATAAACATAAAGGCATATTTAAAAGTTGAAATTTTTTATAAATATACTTCTAGAAGGGAAAATAATTGGATTATAGTTGGATATCTGCCGGATTTCCTATGGAAATTTATTCCCTGCGATAAATGACGTCGTTAAAACATAAATTTCCTTTATAAATTAAAACTATAAAATATTTTTTTTTTTACATCTAAAACGAAAACCATGTATATTATCTCATATATTTCTAAATATCTCTTGATTTTTTCACTCTCCACGCATCATTTTAATGTACTAAATATGTATAAAATATTCTTCATTTTTTTTCCCTAAATTTCATACGGCTTTTGGATTAATTGAATATTTTTCTGTCTAGAAAATATTGAGGCATCATTATCAGACAATAAATCAAAACTTTTGAAGAGAGTTTCATATATCGGTTGCAAGTTTCTTTAGTTGGATTAGTTGGCTATATGATAAAGCCAAGATAAGAAAGATGAGAAAAGCTATGGTCAACAAAATCAAAGCGAGTTATCGATTGTGGTGTGGTGATATTTTAGGATTTACTCATCGTGCTTGCGTTTAAATTGACGTGCAAACACGTCTTGGCTAATTGCTAGATCGATTACCCAGGAATATTCTCATTATTTTTAATAACACACTGATATTTAAACCGTATAATTATCAGCAACATGAACAGCTCATTGAATTTCTATTTTCCTCTCTGTTCAATCAACCTCACTCTGATTTTTGCAGAAGGAGCTATTTGGAGCGGGAGATGTTGGTCCAGCAGATGGCATGAACAACCGCAAGATGTCAAATGGATCCACTGGCAGTACCAAGCACAAATGGCTCAAAGCCTTCAAAAGCTTAAAGACCAGTTCACCAACGACTCCGCCATCCTCCGAGAAGTAAGTACTTCCCTAATATGCTTTGATGTCAATCTAACTTTGATTGCACTGCATGAATTGAATCAATGAAAGCCCAAGTTGATAACTGACATCACTGGAAATATCAATTGACTGCATCATGCGATTTAAAGCAACTCTGTCTCCTTTCGAATAATTAAATCTAAAATGTCCTATGCTAACGAAAAGACCCGGGAAACAGGCCATGTATCACGCAGTCTCTACTGTCGTCGCAATGTCCAGGTAACGGCCAAATTAATCCAATTATTTCAACAGTATAGTAGATTCTACTTAAGAATACACAGTTTATTAATCTTGTTTTATTACAACCCTCTGCGTAAACATCTTTTTCAACACGTTTTCTAATTTTTCGATAAACCTTGCACTTAATGAAGTGAAATAACGTTTTAAGAAGTGTTTATTTTTTCACAGGAAAAACTTGGAATCCGAGGGTGGACACCAGTGGCGTGAGTATACGTACCGGAAGATCACTCCGTGTGACGCGTGTGGCCAGGTACTTCGTGGGCACAGCCGTCAGGGACTGAGATGTCGAGCCTGCAAGACGAACGCCCATGCAGACTGTATAAACCTCGTGCAGCCGGCAAACTGTCCGAGTTTAGCGCCAAAACGCAGCGGAGGTATTCCTCTACTGCGACGCCAAAGAACTCCAGCTCCGCAGGTGGAGACTACGCAGACAACTGAGCACAGTGAGTTGATAAAAAGAAATAATATCGCGTGACCCTGTAGAATTTTATTGGAGAAACAGTGCAAGTCTATACATCAGATATGAGCACAATGATTGAGTTCTATTTAGCCCCTATGAAACCGGAAAAAAATTAACGAAGTAGTTTAGCCCTTGGTGAAATTTATTGTCGACGAATTTGACGATGAGAATGCGGGATATGCGTGTTTCTCCCTTCTAATGATTCATCGGGGTTTAATTAATAGCTTAGTATGTGTGTGTGTGGAGTGACAAAGGAGTGAAAGACCCAATGGTGGATTTTGCTTTCTCCCCGCAAACATTCTCTTCTAACAATCCAAATCATTCAAACCCAATCTATCTGCGCTCGCAGTTTTATCAGGAAAAAAAATAAACGACTTGGTTTTCTCTCTTATTTTTTGGCCAGATGATGCTTAGCTGACAAAATTACTAATGATAACGCTTTCACAGAATAGTCGACAGATCTTTACCCTGTTTTTTTCTTCGCTCTCTCTCTACCCTTGACCTATCGATCTCGTTTGAGAGCAACAAAAGTTCCAGCCACTCGTAAAACCTACAGATGGACAACGTGCTGTAGGATATAGGTAGAGTTACTGTTTTTAACCTGCTCTCGATAGGCATTGACGCGACCTACCAGGTGCTCAAACAGGCCGGAGAAATTCGCGGCAGTTCTACCAACTCGCCTCCTACGCCACCCACTGTTGATCACCCTGGTGGAGGAATGCCGTCGACGAGGACAGCCGCCAATCATCCCTGCTCCTCGTCCACCTCTGGTAAGACACGCTATCATCACCCAACTTACTAACCATTGCCATCTTTCAGGTGCTACTATCCTTGGGACACGACTCGCTCGTTTTTTGTTTTTTATATTCAGCTTGTGAACAATTCTATTTCTTCATTATAAATCATAAACAACTTGTCACATTTTTTTTGAGACTACTATCTCATTGAGGATTAGATAAATCAAATATTGCGAGGTAGGATAATAATTAATTAAACGTTCCCTCTCTCAAATGAGATTTTTATTCTCAGGTTAAAAATTTAAAATATTGCTCCACAATCACTAAATCCATTGGCCCAATTGCTTTTACCCAATTTATATCATGATACTCAATCTAGGTATTTTGTTGTTATATTGTATGAGCTTAATTTTTTTATATTTTCCCCAACACAAATTTGTGTGCAAATTAATAAAATGCTTCAATATTTCAATTGCCCGGTGCTTTTCTCATCTTTTTCACGTCTAATTGGCTGGTAAGAGAGGCATTTTGAAAGAAAAGACGAGACAAAAGAAATCTTTTCGTGTTTTTTTTTTTTTTTCTAATTAAAATCGGCCAGGTGGATCGAGTTCGGGCACACGACCTTTTGGCCAGCCTCTTGTACTGTTGGCTCAAGTGGCCATCACTTCAACCTCGTCACCGAGGTCATCATCTTGTTCCTCTCTGCGTCGTAAGCGCGATGCAAATAAATGACGATGAAGGCTTTTGCTAGCTGATGCTGTGTTTACCACGCGCTTCACCATCGCACTAATGCCAAAAAAAAAACGCGAGTATCATTGCGCGTGGTGAATTGAATTGAGGATTTAGCAGTGGATGCTCCTCAGGAACCAGACCCTCGGGACAGCCGTTAGTGTTGATGTCGCCGGAGCCTTCGCCAGCCTCTCTGCCGAGGTCGCCGCTCAGGAGACAGCCAAGTGCCAGCAGCAAAAAAGCTCGATGAGGCTGCAAACACCCACGAATATAATGATCGTTCTAATTAATCAAATTTAATCAATGGCGTCCTGGTGATGGGTGACGACGAGGCCTTCGTCGTTTAATCGATGAGGAAAAACACCCTCCTGCCCCCCTCGACCAAGCGCTCCACTTGACCTCGTCACTCATGAATGGCTTTCGTTCATCTGTACCTCGCGCGGTTATCGCACAGCCAATCCCGATAATCATTAGAATTATTTAGGCTATTTCTTGGCTGGCTACAGGTGTGTGTGTGCCAATTCTTGACTTTGCCGTTTCTCGCCGTTAAGACTGTGCTATTATGACAAAGTTCTATACGAGTTCTACCCACGCCGTCTTTAAGGCAGTGCAGACATTGTAATAGACACCTAATCGCGATTGTCGATAATTTTCTCAGTGATATTACACGTGCGATTATGTTATAGACACTGCCCCATTGAGTTTATTGTATAATTAAAACTGAGATATGCTCAATTTGTTTAGCCAATTTTCTGTGGTTCTATATTTATTGTATTCTCCTCTACTATCATGTTATACATAGCTCATGTGTATATACTGTAAATAAAATTTCTCTTTATCTGCAGTCAATTCTGCTGCCCCTGAACGGAAGTCAGCTTAAATTAGAAGAAGAAATATTAATTTTAGAAAAAAATTTTTTTAATTCATTATATAAAAACAAGAACTTTTGGGGAATAGTGATAAAAAGTGTTTTAATAATACTTTTTGGGATGTTTAATCGAGGGAAAAAAAAAATTTTTTTTTTCCGTCAAATATGTCAATCCAACCCCTTTAGATATCTCGCAATTTTCGTGATTTTTTTTTATTTTTAGCCAATAACTTAATAAATAAGTAAGATATCGAAAAATTTTATATAAAGTAAATTATTGATGATAAAATTTCTGACAAAAAGTGTTGAATAAATTTTTTTTCAATCTCTTTTAGTTTTTGAGATATGATTGATTTTTTGAAATTTTAATTATTCAAAATATCTTGAAAATAATGCGAAATATTGAAAAAATTTATTCTACATTTTTTTATAGAAAATTAAATTTCCAATTATTTAATTTGTATAACCTTTTTTTGTTATTTCAATTAGTTATTGAGTTACTCACAAAAAACGAAAAAAATTATGAAATCATCAAAAAATCGACTAAAAAAAATTTTTTTTTTTTCCTTTATAAATTCTTTTAAAACTTATTATTAAAATTAATTCAACTGAAAAAAAATGTAAAATGATCCTTTTTTTGGCTGGTAAAATATAGGTTTATTCTACTCAATTCAATCTGACTTTGACAGGAACGTTGTGACAGAAATTTTTGTGCAGCGAGTCGTGTCCCTAAAAAAATTTCTTTTTCCTCCCTTTCTGTTTCGTCTATACTTAACGGACATACCTGTGGCACGTTCTATATGCGAGCTGCGTCTTTTCCTCAATCTATCTACTACTATCTATACTCTATCTCACCACCGCAATCTCATATATGAAACTGTGTGCGAAGAATTCGCGTGTTCGAGGCCGATGTCGGACGTGCCAGCGAGGTATATTTCCACTATAGTTGCTCGTTTAGCCATAAACATAGCCATCAGCCAAATAATGGTTGCATAGAACCAGAAAGTAGCAGAAAATGATCATGCCACAGACCGGAGATTCGATGAGATATATTTCAAAGCAATCCGACGACAAAACCAAAAACATAAACAATCAGATTCAATAAGAAAAAAAAAAGACTTTTATCATTCGAGTCTCCGGATCGGGATGATCAGTCGCACGTTAAACGACATCGAGCATCGAGCACCAAACGGAAGAAGGACTGACTCATAATAGATATCAAACACGAAGCGCCGCATAGTCCGCAACGACGTCGCGAAAGGCTCAATCTGCGAATGAAGAGCCTGAGCTTAGATTCTCCAGAGGGTTCAGCGCATGTACGCCATCGCCCGAGGGATTACTACTCCGGCCCGAAGGATTCGACGCCGCCAAGACACTCGGACAGTGGCAGCATTAATCGTTTATGTGAGTTGGAACGTGCCTGGTAGGATTGACTGACATGTAATAACTGTAATTGTTCGGTGCAGCCCCTTGCAGCTCAGGTCACGGTCACTCGGTGCAGCGTCACGGGCGTGGAGCCATCAGGATGTCGAGTATGGAGCTGCCAGATGATAATGACAAGTCTTACTCTTCTACAAGTACTTCTCCGTGTCCTTCGCCTCACGCCAATAACCACAACCACCTGAATCTGCCGGGAAAGAGGGTCCTTCCGCCCAATAATCTTTACGTAGTGCTCTACAACTTTGAAGCTCGCCACCGTGATGAGCTTGACCTCAAGTGAGTATCTGTATCACTTGCTTGTTTATTTAAATGTTCATTCGGGATTTACCGTTGCAGGGCAGGCTACAAAATCACCGTGATTGACAGGTCAGAGAAGGACTGGTGGAAGGGAAAGTGCTTGGGAGGTAGAATAGGTTATTTCCCCAGTGCCTACGTCATGCGAGTTGAATCAGGACAAAAGCCTCTGCAAGTCACTAGGAATCTTCAGCTGTCTGATCAAATCACATTACTTCGCGATCAGGTAAATGGCTTTTTTACGAAATATTAAGCTGTAACGGAAGTCCGTCTTATTAATCGACTTTTTGGTGGATAAAAATTTTTTACAGTCAAATAATCATTTTATTATTTTAAATAGATCGTGATTCAAGTGGGAGAAGAAGTGGACGGCGTGGCGATGGTGCGATGTGCAGCCGAGACGCGATCATCGAGCCACGTGACGGAAGAGGGTGAAGTGCGATTCAGAGATGTTCTCTGTCCGTTAAAGTTCTTGCAGGACGTGTGACGACAGCCTCACCGAGTAAACTACTCTTCATCCTCGATAAATGTTAGCTATAAAAGCGCCTCTGAGATGTACTACGATTGTCTTCAATGCACGACTGATCATTGCCGCCACCTGAACACCAACGGAAACAACCACGGAATGCTAGCTGCCAACATGAATCCAAGATTAGTCTTGACCAACTACCAATACTCCTACCAGAAAAGTGAGTCATGCTACCCAAGCGAGGTGATGCTCGCGGAGAAGAGATCAATTATCATGCCAAAGTCGAGTCCGCTGATGTCGAGCGTGGCGAAAAAACGATCATCGCTCGCGCGACCCGTGCGCGTGCATGATTCCTCACATCACAGAAACATTCCGAAGAAACTGTTGGATTTTTCATCGGTGGACGAGCGGTCTAATGCCGAGGAAACGGCCTACTACACGGGCGGACTGCCTTTCGACGATGGTAGCGAGAGTGGCTGGCCTATTCGTCTTCGACTAGAAGAGATGCTGGAGTTGACGCTATCTAGGAGTAAAAGCAGCAAGCGAATGAAAACGCGAAAGCGTAAAAAGGTCACTCTAACAAGCAAGCATGCTCACTTCAAAGACACTGAGAGGCTGCTCAAGGTGCTTAGCATTAACAATGTGGACCAAAATTGTAGGTACAATGTCAAACGATGTTCTGTCATGTAGAACACTTGCTGTGTCTATGTTTAAAAGGATTTTTTGTTCTAAACAACATCCTAGATGAGCCATATAAACTCCATCAATGCTCTTCCTCACGTATTATCCTATAACATTTGAAAGTGCATTTTAATCCGTTTCGGTTTTTATTCACAAAGTTTTCTACTGTATTTCTCTCTCTATCATATTTATTCAACGAAATCATACACATAAGACACACGAGTTGTATAATTTACTTGTTTTAAGTTTCATGAAGAAATTTGTAATTCTCTTCACACGTAATTTTCTCTTCTCTCTGTATCATTTGCGCAAAAGTATATATTTACATAAGTCACAACTACTGTCCAAATCGGAGTATATAAAAGCATCAAAAACATATTTTTTTTTTCATACTGAAACAGCCTAAAATCAAAGCCGTCCTCTTGATGAAATTTTTTGCTTGACAACAATTGTACAGTGAAAAAAAAAAAACGATCGACCGCCGTTCATTCTGTGCTCAATTGCGCGCATTTATACTAGAAGAGCAATTTTTTTTTTTTCAAGTGAATCTTTTTGCACTGCATTTACTGGGTCTCTTTTTTTTTCTTCATCCCAACCGCCCAGTTTTTTCCTTACCAATATCTCCCTATTATTGGCTAGCGTAAATTATCGTTGAGAAATACTGATAGATTTCAAAAATGAAGCGAAGAATCCCTAATAGTGCTTATACGTATTCAGCAGATGTGCGATAATCGATTTAAAAAAAAAAATAAAATGTTGACCAGCCAGATAAATATAAGGTATATATATACAATGTTATATATAATTTATTATTATTATTAATATGATTATTATATGATATGTTATATGCGAGTGCTCTTCCCTTTGAAAGTGTATCAATTATAATTATATCTGAAATGTGTAAATTCAAATACCACATCCAGTATTTTCTAAGTATTACGGTGAGCATATTTGGCCAATAGTTGAACAGAATTATAAGCAGGACATCTATTATATGATACACAATGTTGACGTAAGAAAAAAATTATTGGATAACTTATACACACAATGATAAATAGTGAGACCTTGATTATTTTGATGTACTGAGTCACCGAGTGCCATCTTATTACCTTTTAGTGTTTGATATATTGCAGAGAACCTTTGGTATACACATAAACACACACGTTATCTCTGTTTTAGGTATATGATATCGCACGAAAATATATTATGCATATATTATATTAAAAAAAAAAAACCGGAAAGTATCAAGTTCAATTTCTTCTTTATTGCAATAATAATTGGATAATATATAAATTTCAAGAATCATGGCAATCAAACACTGTCAAAATCACGTTTCTAACATTTTAGTTTGGAATATAACTGTAAAAAATCAATTAAACTGTTGTTTTTAATCAAATTCATGATTATGGAAGGAAGAAATTTTTTTACTAGACCAAGAAAATTGGATCTTATCACGAGTGATCTTAGACAGTGTTTGACTATGTGAAAAATCTCTTAAATTTTCGAATTATAGTTTATATTTAGCTGCCCGCACGATGGGGAAGCTGACACCACTGCAAGAGCCTCGGAAATCGTCTGTTGACAGATCGAAAATCGCGACACCTCCAAGACCCTTAGCCTTAGCATAGCTAGCTTTAGCTCCCGCAGTGTCCGGATCCTCGTAACCGACCCAGACACCATCGGTGTTAGTTTCCGTGTTGTACAGCCTGTATGCATAGGGTCCAAACTTGTGCAGAGGGTCGTCAACGTGGGAGAGCCTGTCTGTGGAGCTTTGGAGAAGGCGAGAGCAGACTTCCGGGTAGGAGAGGAGGCCAGGAGTCTTGGTGAGAGTTCCCTCGTCGCCGGGACCGTCAGCTTCAACTGGTGGCGTTCCCGTGATGGTTGTGGAGGACGTCAATTTCCATGTGCGAGCGAATGCTGGGATACCGGCGAGGATTTTAGTGCCTGGAGTTCCACGTTCCAGCCAGTATCTGTATATCAGTAAATCAGATTAATGCCAATGTTGTTGAGAACTATAGAAAATTGTAAATTGGATTTTAAAGAGATCATTTGTCTGACAGTAACTATTTCAATAAAACTGGGATATCGCGAGGCCATTAACGCGGTAATTGAGTGAAGATAGCAGAAAGAGAATTACAAGTAGGACAAAAAATAACACTTTGCTAGATTTATGTTTAATCATTGATAGAATTAATTTTACCTGACGGCACTGTCGACATTGTCTTCGGGAACGCGATTGGCATTGTAGAAAAGTGGTGCTGGATAATCTGCATCTTTGCTATTCCTTTCAGGAGTTATCTGATCAAAGGCCAACACGTGGACAGCATCGATGTTGGGTGCCAAAAGCCGAGGATCATAGTAGGCTAGTCAGAAAAAAATTATGAAATATTTTAAAATTATTAAACTATTCAAAACAGTTTTTTGCATCAAGAGAATGATGAATTTTTAGCGATGACGTGGCTCTTGTGAGGTGATTTTATTAATACTTACCGCTGACATTAACGTGTGGTAAAATGCTGAGCGTCAATCCTTTATTTCTCGGCAATAACTTTGTCCTGAGTTCACGAACCAAATTGGTAAATCCATTTCGGTGATCGTCGATTTTATCGTCTTTAAAGGTACCAGCGCCAAACAATTTTTTCACGCCTTTCCATATTTTGTGTGCAGTACTGTGCTCCTTCTTTACTTTGACTAGTGGGAATTGCCAGGCAAGGTCAACTCCATCAAAGCCATAATCGTTCAGCATACGAACCACTGAGTCGGTGAATTTATTTCTTGCCTCTGTTGTCTCGGTCTGAATATTCAATTATGTTAAATTATCAATATATGCCTTTGGTAAATCTAGTGAAAATAAAAGCACTATGATTCATTTTATAAATATCCTTTAGAATAAACAACAAAATGCAATATCTGAAATGGGGGGAAAAAAAAAGAGAAGAAAATCGAACTTTCAGCCTCGGCATAGTGAAAAAAAAAATTTTTACTCTTCTTTTTTTGAATGTTGATTTTGTTTTCTATAATAATCAACTTTCTTCTTCAAAATTTCACAGAATTCTAAAGATATTTTGCAAGCTAAGGTATTTTTAAAAGGTATACTCACGAGAGTCAGATATTTGTGCGCACCGTCCTCTTCACGATCAGCATTGCCACCGATACTGAGGAAAACTTTAAAGTCCGGATAGCCCTCCTTCATTTGCGAGATGTGTCTGTAATAGCCATAGCCACTGACAGTATCAATTTGTGGATTGAGCGACATAACTTCATAGGAAGTAGGATTAATTCCAGCAAATCCATAAATGAAATAACTGCACAAGCCTACAGCCGGTTTTAAATCATCCTTTTGGCATTTTCCAGCACCTACACAAGCATTAAATCAAAGTAGTTAATGATACAATCATTAAAATAATTAAATTTATTAAATGCAACGAATACCTTCACGTTCAAATGACGTTGAGTTCCAGAAACAAGCAACTTTGCTGTGTTCATTGCCAATGCAATCACCAAGAGTGATTGCAAGGACAACAATTGCAAACGATAGTAGTAACTTCATCACTGTTTGTTCTAAAAAAAAAATATAATTCAATTTTATTGAGAGGAAATCACGGATTTTACTAAATAAATATCAAGCGAGGCTTTGAATGAATTACTTCGAGTTTATTTGAGCTACTTACCGTTCACTTCGAAGGAAGCGAGCCGTCTGAGTCGACAAGTCCAGAGAGAACCTCAAGACCACAGAATATCGAGTGGTGGGAGTGAGGATTGGAGATTACATCACCCCTTGAACCTCTCCAAATCTGCTCTCTGCAGCGTGCATTATGAGTATATGTACGACGTGGGCATGAATAAGCGGAATGAGCAGGGAGAGAGTGGAGGATAATGGAGCATTCGCTGATAATAACGTGAGTTTTGTTGATAGTACGAGGGCATAGGTTAGCGTGTCTTGAATTTGAAGCGACTATCATCTCCGCTGTACTCAGAATTAGATAATAATGTTTGAACTATTGAAAAACAAAGTTTTTCGTCTACAAACATCCTCAAACAAATCCCAAAGTTTTTTTTAGAATAGGAGGATTTTTCTAGAAAAAATTATTACAAGGATAATTGATTTATGTGCGATAGTTTGGGCGATTTTTATCATCAAGGACGATTGAAAATACACGCAGAAATCAGACACAACGTCATGATGTTTACGATTTCATGGCGTTTTTTATGGTTGTATATAGGTATATCGAACCTGCTCTGAGATTTTATACGTAAGTTGTAATTATATAATCTTAGATATTTTTTATAGCCTTGACTATTAAAATAGAGAAACCTTGGCTATATGCGTATTTTATTCATTGCTCTCGATATGGATGTATAAAGAGTTTTAAAGGCCTCTAATAATATTGTTTAAAGTCATCTTTGGGTTCAGTTGGGCTTCCCCGAATAACAGTTATTATACAGGGAAAAAACAAGTTTTAATCTGTTCTAGAATGGGGATGAGAGAAAAATTATATTTGATAACCTTTATTCGGGTTAGAGTGATTAGAATTTTAGAGTGATAGAGATTTTCACTTTTTTTTTACTCATAGAGATTTTGAATTTTAAAAACATCGTGGCTCTGGAGCACTTAGAGAGTCATCGCACGGTCTAATTTATGGGATAATGGATACATTTAACGGTGCTTCTATTGGCGATGATTACCCAATTGAATATTGAATGTCATCATCGGACATCGCGTCATCACTATAATGCCAAAAGGATAATAACTAAAGTGTTTTTATAATTAAATAAAAAATTATGCTTTAAAAATGAATTTTATAATGTTTGATGGAGGAAAACAAAAAAAATTTTTTTTTTGTCAAATTTTTTGAGGGGTATTACCCCTTGGAAATTTCATTATTTTTGGTTTTTTACTGATAACTCGGTAATTAAGTGAGATATCAAAAAATGTTATGATAGTTAAATGATGGAGAATTTTATTTTACATAAAAAATGTAGAGTAAATTTTTTTAATATTTTGCTTTTTTTTCGAGATATTTTGAAAAATAAGAATTTTAAAAAATCGATAATATCTCGAAAACAAAGTGAAATACAGAAAAAGTTTATTCAACATTTTTTGTAGGAAATTGAACTCCCAATAATTTAACTTATATAACATTTTTTGATATCTTGCTTATTTATCAAGATATTGATAGAAAACTAAAAAAATTATGAAAATCGTGAGATTTTCATCTCGAAAATTTTACCAAAAAAAAAATTTTTTCTCATCTCAACCAAACGTACCGAAAATCATTTTAGTTACGTATTATATATTATATAAAACATTTTTATCACCTTTAATTAATTTTTTAATTAATTAATTGCACAAAAAAAAATATTTGTGTTCTTTTTTTTGACATATTTGTCAGAATTTTTTATGATAACAGTGGATAACTAAAAAAAATGATTCCTAAAAATATCGTGTAAGGACTTGTCTCGTCTGACGCAAGCAGAAAACAAACATCACATCCATTCGCTTCTTAGTATATGAATTACGTTTAATATCTTGCAAGTGTAGATCACAGTTGTGTAATCGACGACTGAGTCATAGATGAAAATGTATGCTATCCAACTATAATTGTATTAAAATGATGAAATAATCTTCGAGTTCATTAACCGGAATTATTTAGTGTAGATAATAACGTGCAGCCTGAAAATCTAGTGAAATATACGGGCGACGAGCATCAAACTGCATTGTAAAACAAGCGCAGACGATTGAAGTGTTAAACAAAATAATGGAGGGGTCTTTAAATTATACCATTTGTCAACTGACCTGTTTGTTTTGCTTTTTTATTAGAAAAAAAAAAAAAATTATGTACATTTGACTTTGTATAAGGAGATCTTTTATCTTTTTTTTTTTTATAACAAATACTACGCCTTAGTTGTTACAAATTTCACGGTTTTAATCACTCGCAATCTCTCGGTAATATAAATAAGTACATTATTTCAAAAGTTGGATGTTTAGCGAGGAAATAATTTCTATAATCACCAATCAATTCAACTGATTATTGTTAGAATTATATTCAAGCTTAAGGTGGTACCTGAATCGAGACACTATCTAAATTAAAGAATTTCGATACATTATATTTATATAAGCATAGAGAAAAAAAAAACTTAAAAGAATTTTTTTTTCCCATTAAAAAGCAATATTTTTTGGTAAAAATTTATACGTGAGAAAAAAATTAATATAAAAAAATTTATAGGATAAATATTTTTATATTAATATCGAAACTCTTTAAATTATACAATCAGTCACTTTTTAGAGCTATATAAAAAATACCATCTATGCTTGACACCGGCACATATTTGTGGAGTTTTTTTAAAACTAAAAAAAAAAGATAATTTCTCGAGAAAGCTTTTGATGAAGACAATGTTTTTTTTTGATTAATCGATGCAAATGCTCTGTTTACTCTGCATTTATTCACGTTTGTCTGCTCGAGGATTGTTTGGATAATCTTCTTCATCTAAAAACAAATAAAAAATCGAATTTTCTAAATTATTGATTGAAACTAAATACATCTGATCTATCTGAGAATGTGAGCTGTGAAAAAATTAAATCCTAGTTATATCTATCTCTTAGTTGGATGTTGAATTGAAAATACTTATTTTTGTATAATTAATAAA
Organism: Macrocentrus cingulum; assembly: GCA_002156465.1. NCBI lineage: Eukaryota > Metazoa > Arthropoda > Insecta > Hymenoptera > Braconidae > Macrocentrus > Macrocentrus cingulum. Next base: position 47,744 of record MVJL01004924.1, read on the forward strand.
TTATTTACCTTCGGCTTCTTCTTCTTCTCCCTCGTCGAGGTGAATATCGTTATTTTTAGCCGGTGCTTCCTTGTAAAAGTCGATATTTTCGTACTGCTCGTCACCAATTTGATCAGCACCCTGATGTATTTCTTCCAAACTAACAGGAAAAATTAATAATATTATTCTACCAAAATTAAATCATGATTAACAATTTTTTTTTCTACTCACTCAGGAATGATTTTACGTAGATTATTGGGTTCATCACCAATTTCTTGCACTCCAGGTTTTACTTTGTACCAATCAGGATTTTCTTGTCGCTCAAGAATTTGTTCACCAATGTGTCGACTACCAACAACATGGCCATTATTATCCAGAGTTTTAATTTCACGATCGTCCTGATTTTTTCGCTTATCCGGCGAATTTTCAATCACAGTTTTCCTCAAGTCCTCTTTATCAATCTTTGGAACAATCATCTCCGGTATTGGTACGACACCCACCGGCAATTTCATTCGAGAAGCTAATTTCACCGGAGCTTCAACATCGCCAGATTTTACAGCCACCGTTATCGCCGAATTTGTGCTCGATTTCGTGGAACTTAATGCAGTCGATAATTTTGGAATACTCGTTACCAGATGATTCTGCAACGAGAATAATTACCAAATAAACATACATATTAACACTCTAAATAAACCGCAAAATCATCTCTACTTACTTAAAAAATAATTCAATTAATAATCAGACGAAAAGAAGACATGCGAAGAGGCAAGCAATGTTTTCTTTCTTTTTTTTTTAAATCGCGTGCGGATTTCAGACGCTGTGGATTTGGCGAAAATTTTCTAAAGTTTTGTATAAAAGACAGAAAAATAAGCAGTAGGGAATCAGGGAAGAGCATGAAAGAATAATTAGCTAAAAGGGTGCAAGTAAAAAAACATAAGCAGGTAAAAATAATAATGGTTTATTAATGCTTTTTTTTTTTGTTTAAGTAACACAGAAGAGGTACAGGCACATTTAAGGCTAACGTACAATGCGTAGCGATTGTGATGTTGGTTCAAAAACCGGATAGCTATTTTTTATACATATATATTTATAATAAAATAAAATCTAATCGATTTTTAAATATCAATCAGCTAAGGTTCATTAATTAATGGCTCATTAGCAATATTGCAATTGTATTATTTACACTCAACCAATATTTAAAATATATATTTTCTTTTGTCAACTCTAGATCAACACTTAGATTCAACGTTATTCACTATCAAGAAGGTATTCTCATGAAAAATAAATTGTAAAATTTTTTTTTATTCAACTTGTAGCCATGTTTATTAATTGATTTTAATTTATTTCGTTTTTTTAATGATGAAAAAAATAAATTAAAATATGATTTATAATTTTTTCTTTCGGTGAAATATCGTAAAATTTTTTTTAAACGATTAATGTAGATTTTGGCAGAGAAAAATAATTAAAAAAATTGATGTTTTTTTCAATGGCTAGATGAGAATACCTTTTTTAACATGCAATTACAACAGAGAAATCTTACTCTACAAGTCAAGCATGATCTACTAAATGAGGGAATTTGATTAAAAAAATATATATGTAATCAAAGCATGTAATTTTTCTTTTGAGAATTATCTACATCGATTCCTCGCGGTGGGCTTTCAATATTTCGTTGACGTTCATCAGGTGATTTATCAATAATTATTGGCTTTATAAATGGGAAATTATTAGGAGCTTTTGACGATGAGAGTTTTTTATTACGACTCTCATTTCTATTTTCATGCGGTAGCGGTAAAACAGGTTTTTCCTCTCCATTATCCAATTCATTAACTACATTATCCAATAATCCATGAGCCAATTTAATAGAATCATTTTTTGTGCTTGATAATTTTTCTTTTCGAATATAAGGCAGAGGTAGATTTTTTCTCGCTTCATTTTCAACGTCATTTGCACCCGCGGGCTCAATGATGCCACCAGTTACTTGAATAAATCTTATATTGTCTCCTCGATCTCTTTCGTCCTGATTATCATCCGGAAGATTACTGTCGATTGGCTGATGATTGCGCGGTGCTTGAATTGGAAGAGGATTGTCACCGATGTCGTTGCTAGGTCGACTTACCTGTTGTTGAGGTGAAATTGCTGCCTGTTCACCTGGTGTTAATTTTTGCAGATTTGATTGAGGCGCCAATTGTGATGCTTTGGAATTTGCCGGATCAAATTCCGATGGCAAAGCCTTGCAAGTTGACTAAAATAACAAAATTACATTTTAATAATTGTAAAAATTAGTTTATTTACAATCAATTCAATTATTACCTTTGTCTCCTCGAGCTCCTGCTTTAATTCAAACACTTGTTTACGTAAATGCTCCATTGTACTGTCGGTATTGCCATTATTTTTTAATAATTCATTATATTTTTCCTCCAATTGTGACTTTTCCGTCTCAATTTTCATATAATCATTTTTTAAACTCTCTAAAGATTTTTTTTTATCCTCCTTTGCTTTATTCATTTGACTGCGAAGATCTTGCAGAGTTTTTTCAAGTCTATTTGACTCTTCTTGAGCTTGTTTTTGACGTTTTCGACAATCATCCCGTAAATCTTGATACTCAGACTCAAGCATTTTGTGCTGCTGCTGAAGTGAATTAAATTTTTGCATTGCCTCTATGCTCTCTTTATCCCTCAATGATTTCTCCCTCGTAGCACGCTCTTGAAGTTCATTTTTTAGGGCAGTATTGGAGCTTTTTTCCTCGGCTAGTGATTTCTCTAGTTGAAGTTTATACTGAATATTAACTGTAATAAATTAGGTGTATTATTATTTATTATAGGTGTGTTGTGAGTTGATATGATGACAAATTCGGGAAATTTGTACCGTGAAGTTGAACTGCTAGAGCTTCTTGTTGGTGAGCACATTGGATGTGTAGTTCTCTCAACTTTGCCATCTCCGTACTCGCAGTTCGGTACAGAAACATTACGAGAACCAGGAGCATACAGCAACCCCCATAAACAGCTAGCCGGCCGGCACGACCCCTGCCGAGAAGGGAGCCGCTCATCGCTGTCAGAGAAAAAACATCAATTCTATTTAAATAATCATAGTATTTACATGAATCAATTTATTCGTTTCTAATTGAATATTGCTAACAAGGTCGTAGTAAATTTAAACTGGCGCTTTCACTCATTCAATTGTTATCAAATTACATCTATTTATTTTTATATAGAAATAATCGATAAAAATACTCATCACACAAATGGTGATAACAATAAATAAAAAGTGACTACTGCAATATTTTGGTTTTAATTGTATACTTAAATAAATATTCTTCCTTGGGATATCCAACTGATTATAAGTTCACGGATATAACTGTTATTCACATTGATCGACATTTCCGTACTAATTTGGAGGTTTATGTGCACAATCAAAAGGGCTGTCGAAAAAAATTAAAATCTCACATAACTAGGTTGAATGACATCGCGTGGAAATATACTTTATGTGACACACATTTTAAACGTGTGCGTGCATAAGCGTTCATGGTGTGTAATGTCGCTCATCACAATTTCTGCCTTCGTGTTCAATTACGTCTTGTCAGTCGGTGAATTTTATTAAATGCAGGACCGGCAAAGAGTAACTGGTGAAAGTTAACGGGTAAATACCAAAAAGAAGGCGATCAAATCGACGATTCCACACACTGGTATATATAAGCTTTATAGCTGTTTACGCAGAGACTCTTAGATTATTTGTCGCACTTCAATCACACTTTTAATTAACACTGCGGAATATAGAAAGGCTTTTAATAAGTTATTCTTGGATATAGCATGAGACATAATAGTTGAGTTGAATGTTGAAAAAAATTTTGTTATACCTGGCGAAAGTGGCAGACTGCAGGCTCTTTCAACTCTTCATCCTCAAGGCAGAAATGTGGCTTGTCCTCCTTGACGGCTACTATGTAGTATTATTTAATGCTACAATTTTCTTGTCTAGGTCAAAGATGCTGCGCGAATTGCGCTTCAGGTTATGAAAAACAAAACACCGAGGCTTTGTCGTGACACAATGGGAAACAGCCGAGACGTGTGCCAAATCCTTGCGGCTGGCTGCGCTTTTGATATCGATGTTGCGGTCACTCGATTGTCTAGTTATCTCGAAAGTGAAGCCTGGCACTCATGATGGCAGCCTTCAGTTGCCGTAATGCCGCGCTTTTTCTCAAGCCGAAAAACTCCCAACTCAATTTGCACATCAATTTCTTGAACAAAAAAATTTCTATTGATAATTAATCATCAATAAATGTGAGTACATTTTTTTTATAAATTAATATGAAACAAGTGACATTTTAAATCTGTTAAATTTTATTTTTTAGATATCTTTTAATTAATAAATTGATAATACGTTTTTTATTCCTTATTAGCTGGATAAAATTAAAAAAAAAATTGTTTTATTAATTCCATGTAAATAAATCATTTTATCTTTTTTTTGTTCAATTTATCTGATAATTTTTTTAATCAGGTTATCCATTTTTATTTAATAAATCTTAATAGGATAAATGTTATTATTTATAAAAGTTATATATGTATTATAAATTTGAAATTGTTGTTTTTTTTTTGAATATTCTGCGCGCCATATTAGTGCAGAAAAATTCCCTAGGGACGCGCGCACGCGAGCGTTGCTACTGCGCGCGCCTTATCGGTTGGTACGTCTGAAAAAATTGTCGGGGCTCGGCTTCACAGGCTTCAGCCAGTCAGTCTGAAAACTCAGGTGCATCGAATAAGTACATTGAATCAAAATAGACCGTCGGGCGGGTGGTCACGGCAACGAAAAACTCACAATTTACTTCATCCTCATTAAGTTTCTCTTTCCTCTTGTTTTCTCTCCTCACCTCCAAGAACTCGCGTTGCCCAAATCCTAACCTCCACCTCCATTACATCCATCGCTCGTGAATCTGCAAATTTCCTTTCATTTTCTTCAGTGGGAGTGCCGTTTGTGCTATTGCTGTTCTCGCGTGTTTCCTCCATGGCTGCGCGGAATATGTGGTCCCGGTCGAGTGACAATCCGCATGATCGTGCAGTGTGAATCTATCTGTCGCGATAAACACAAAAAGAAAAGGCAGTCGGAGGCATTACGCCTAGCTCTACCAAAAGAAACTCATCGTAAAAAGTCGAGGTAAAAAAATTCCTATTAAAATTGTCCACGAGCTTATCAAAACATTTTCAACGAGTTTCGTGTGGTGAATGTGTTGAAATAAATCGAAACATTACACGTAAGCTGTAATCCAGGATTGTACATGTCGATCATGGCCAAGGAGTAGCAGCTACCGTCGGAATCGACAAATGAGCGTGCTCGTACAATCATCAGGATAGTCCGTTCTGACTCGTGATGACTGTCACAATGCCGTAAGTACACTGTATTAATTATTATAATTAGTTTCCGCCGGGATAACACTTTAGTATAAACCTTGGCTACCTGCCGATTGTCCCAACTCCCTGCAAGATGCCCAGCAGTGACCTGGCATGGCCAAACGATCATTGACTGTTATAACATTGATGTACCAGTTTTATGAGGGTGTACTTTGGGGTTTGAGAGGACAAGCCCTCGGTATTGCCCTCGGGATTTATAGGTAGAATCTCGTGTGCAAGCTGCAGTGGCCTCTCAACCATCAGAGACTTTGTTTTCCATCTTCAACACACAAAGTGGAATATTTTTCTTGTGTCTAAGGACGTTCATGTGTGATGCTTGATGACAGATAAATTTTTATTTTCATCAAATACAACGTTTAATTCAACAGATATCATCTATAAAAAATTTAAGAATCAATCATTTCAATAAGTATAATTAACGATTGAAAATTCAATTTTTAACATTAAAAAAAAAATATACTTTATATAATGAGTTAAAAAAATGATGTTAACGAGCGTTTTAATTATTTATACGTATTTAATTTTACAATTTGTCGGCTCCGAGGAATAGAAAAAAAAAACATTATAAATTATTTGACTCGGCGATAACGCATGAACGTCCTTAAGGATAATTTAGTTGGATATTTAATATGTTAGCCAGTTTTTTCTTTGCATGAGCACGTTTTTTTTTTTTTTTTTTTGCTTCTATATTAATCGAATTTATTTAGATGACGCGACCTGGTATTTTTTCGCAACTTCCGCTTCATTGCTTACGTATTATCCATATCAATGTGTATAGTTAACATATGATTTGAAGTCAAGGCGCAAGTTAATATCCGTAGGTGCCTTTAGAGCGTGAATAGATCGACGAAAGTCACATGACTAGTTTGGGATTGACAAATCGTGTGGTTGTAATAGGTGAAATATATTTTTTTTTACTCTTAAGAACTGAGAAACTTTTGAGTGTATAATGAGGATAAATTGCGCACTGCAACGGTGATAAAAGTGGATCAGGGATTCGCGACGGTTTCCTTTTCGAGTCGACTCCTTCACTGCAGGCCACTCGATATGTAATGTGTGTAGCTCGTGCAACGTTTCACGATTAACTGCTGCACGAAATGAAAATTTTGTTATTTAGGCACTGGGAATATAGAATTGATGTACTCACTGTCATTGATTCATGATGAGACAAGACAAAATGGGTTTTTTTTTGTGTCAATAAATTACTCCATTCCACGCTATGCTATATTTGACACGCGACAAAATGGTTCGTTAATTTGAAATAAAAATTTATAACTATAAATAAAATCTGTTATTGAAATGCTTAAATAATTTAATTAATAAAAGTGGAAATAACGAGAGTTTAAAAATGTATTTTGTAATGCATCAAGAAATTTTTTGGCATTTAAAAGTAAAATAATGAATTAACTATTAATCTGAGAAAAAAAACGTTGAAATAAAAAAGTTAGGAAATTAAATTTTAAAGAAAAATCATCTTTACATTTTTTCATTTACAAACAACGGTTAATGAGATATCCAATTAAACGTGATTTTTTTTAGCTGCTGCATTTACAACTGAAATAAAATTTCTCTCTTTCTCTTATTTAAATTTTAGTAAAAAAAATTATATCTTATTATTATTTTATTATTTTTTTATGGGTTTTTTCGTCAATTGAAGTTGAATATCTTATTGAGATTAAGCAGAGTTACAATGTTTATTTGAAAAATTAATTTTTCGTGTTGAATTGAATGTGTAGTCTCGCTAAAATGCTTCTTTTGTTAGCTAACGCAATTATAATTATATGTACACACGGCGAGAAATAAAAACGCGAGCAGGAGCTAACGCCAACCGACGACGACGCAAGTAGGTCATAGCGTGTCTCGACTGGAAAAGCTCGAGACCTATTGCACGGCGTCCATTTTGCTATATACATGATCATATAATGGTGCGAGGAAAACGCGTGTAGTTTCAGATATGTGGGCTTAATGTTGGCACCCTGTGGCTCTGTACTGTCGATCCAGTATCATAAACGGGCAATTATTTTACATTGTTGTTCCATTTCCATATCCACACAATGCAATTTCGCCTCTCTAACTCATATAACTATTTTAGCCTCGTGTGCAGAAGAAAAAAAAACGAAAAAAACGTATACTTAATGCTTTCTTTGGTGGAAAAATTTTCACGTAATTAGTAATTGGGATGCAAGTCGTGTTTTTTCCAAAATAGATCCTTTATAGCAAAGAGCTATATACTAGGGAGTAGCTAAGCGAGAATCTGCGTTCATCAGCCCCTTCATTCCACCCTCTTCCCCGCAATAGCCGTCGTCCGACGAATAAAAACAAGTGGGGGAGAAAAAAAAAAGTCTTTTGGTTAGGACGATGTGAAAGCTAAAAAAAAAAATATTTAGGTATGCTCACATAATGGGTTTGAAATTTTGAATGTGGAAAAATTTTATTTTTAAGTATAAAAATTAACTGTTCAGTTGACTATTAACATGTTAAAAAAATTATCGGTTAAAAAAACTAAGATTTATTTCATAAAAAATTTATTTTTCATTATTTTCTGTCAAATAAATTGTTGAGTTGATTGTTAACGCTGTGTAAAAAAAAAAAAAATTCATCGCACGTGCGTATTGTTAATGACTTTCTATGACAATCAGTGTTTTACAATCAATCGTTAGTATCACGACTTTATAGAATTCAACTAATTCTCAAATTTTTTATATAACCGTAAAATAATCCAAATAAAACGGTAAAAATTTTTTTACGGGATATTTCATCAGTAAAAACAAAAAATTAAACATTTTTGTGTTTTTTACGATCAGTGGCGTAATTATTAGCTATTTATTGTCCTATATTTTATTGCCGCAATAGTATGGATATTATACAGAATCGGCTTTCGTCAGTCAAAATAATATACGTGACCGAAAGTTGCCAGCTAATGGCGGATTCGGATAGGAAGATCAATTCGTAATACACTTGATCAATAAAATCGTAAAACTATCCAACAATTTATCGATTAAATGGCATTGAAAAAAATTTTTTTTCATCTCACAAATTTAATAATCAAAGTTTTATTATGATTATTGAAGCTCCTGGGTCATACAATCGCGAGGCTTCTGGGCCAGTTAACGATGCCAATGATACTCTGATCAGTGTACACTAGCAACAGACGTATATTCGTTCGAAAGAAGCAAGTCAGTGACTCTCAAATTCACTCACCACTGTAATACATACTTATACATAAATATATAAAATATGTATATCGTGTGCAGGAAATATGAGCCGCTGCTGATGCATTCCTCATTTGTCGTCTGGGTTAAATGAACGCCTGAAGGCTCATTTTCGCTATGTACGGTATATCAGGGTCGTGAAAAAGTCAGAAAGATTATAGCTCAAGTCAAGCTCGCGCATACTTTGTGCAGGGGTTCACAGCAGCTGAGAAAATGAGGGCGCGAGAGGGAAAATGATAAAAATATTTGCCTAAAAAAAAAAATTACCAACAGCCATATATTATATACATAAAACCAGATTTTTCCCCTTGCACATCAGCCTCCCAAATGACATTGTAAATATATGAGTTGAGTGGTGTTTTTAAAGGTGATATACTCAGTTAAACGAACAGATAAAATTTGTTGTTTTTATACGACCAATAAATTGTCTAGTATGATACTTATCACAATGCTGCAAGATATAATCAAGTATATATTATATATTGAAGGTGATGATTGAGTGAGACTTTCACGCATTGCGAATTAATCTGATAAAGTCGTTCAATTTCACCTGTGACAATATTCTCATCACTCGCAACGTGTAGAGAGAATCTCGTTATGAAAAAAAAAACTTAAATATTTAATTTAACTTTTACTGGGTCAGACTATATAATTATTTTATAACAATATTATAATGATAAAATTGAAAATTGCGATTATGAATTTTTTTATGGTAAAAAAAATATTTTTTAAAAATACATTCATGCGTGAGGTTTGATAGTAGATATGAATTTTGAATTGGACAGGTATTATCCATAAAAAATTTAAGACTTAGAATTTAAAGGGCTAAGACAAGGTTAAGATTTAAGGGTAAAAAGAGCATTATTTTATCGAAATAGTCATGCAATGCAGTTTATATATTTCTAAAAACACTTAAAAAAATTCACAACCCTCTAGCGTCGTTTTGAAGACTATCGCCCACTCCTAAACCTGAAATTTATAAGAAATAATTATGAAATATAGTATTAAACGTTTTTCTCTGCGATGATATTTTTTTTAATTATTGCATTAGAGTTTGAAAAAGTTCTAAAAAAAATTAGCAACATATCCTGGCGTCGTTTTAAACTATCAATCAATAAAAAATTCTATAAAATAAGCTCACCTAGCGAAGCGGGCGTATGCACATGCTAGTACTTTATATAATTGAATAAAAAAAATAGTGTTAACGAGTGTTTTAATTATTTATACGCATTTAATTCTATAATTTGTCGTCTGGAGAGATCAGAAAGGATATCCGAGCGACTTACTTGCATTTTTTTAATTTATTTTTCCATATTTTGGGAGAAATAGATCAAATTAATTAATAAATGCAATATTATTGATATATAAAAAATTTTTAACCGTGAATAAATTTTATAAAATGTTATAACAAATTTGATTCAGCGGTAGCACATGAACATCTGAACGTTTTTAAGTGAAAAAATTTTTTTTTTCAAATTTTTTTTATAGAATTTTCTGTGTCGAAAATTTGAAATAACCTCTCTCTCCCTTTCTCTCTTATTCAATGCTGCCGCTGCTGCGCGAGAGGGGCTTGAATGCATTCATGATTTCATATTCAATTACCGCGTGGACGCTGAATAGTTCATTTGAATGAGAATTGAGAAAGGATTTTGACGGTGCGCAAGTTTTTTGGTACACTCTCGAGAAAGAATGAGAATGAGAAAAAAAAAATGTGCAAGTGCGCCAGAGGAGGCGAGTGAAAAAAAGTGTGGCACACAGATGATACTACATCTAATGTCTATCGCGGCGGAACTGACGGATTAGCGCGATGCGGTTTCTCCCGCAAAACCGAGAGTAACAGTACCGCGCCAGGAGGAACGTTACGAAGCAATTCGCACGCCCACTGAGACGACACAAGGCTCATCGTCTCTGGCGTCCCGCTTGGCCTGGTGTGTGCTGCTGCTGCTGCTGCTGCTGGTGCGGCTCCGCCGCGGGTGTTCAGTGTTTCTCAACTGTATAATATCAATCCAACACCCAAAGTAACGGCAGAGCAGCGGCTCTCGGCGACGCGAGCGCTTATCTCATAACTGCATCCCAAAACTTTTTTCATATGATAAAAAAATTCTAGGGATGATGGGGGTTGGAAAAAAATCTGAGAATTTTGGCAAAATTAAAATTAACAGTTGATTTAATGTGTAGAATTGGAAAAAAAAACTTCCAGTTGCCCTAGAAGTAATTTTGGAGCTATAAGGAGGAGGAAGTGAAACTAAATCTCGACGAGGCCGCTGGCACGCAGTTCAGTTCGGATACCTGGAGTATATGAGTGAGGCTTTTGGGCCATCGCCAGTGCTGTTTGCATTTTTTTTCCTCGTCTTGTTCTCTCTTTTTATTCGTTGTCTCAGCCCAACACTCTCAGACCGATACATATATAATGAAATTTATCGGTGAGAGTTGAAAATACTATCACATTGATTTTTCTCGAATTTTAAGCGTTATAAAAATTTCGGATAACAGTAAAATCCCTGTTTTTTGGGACTTGAGGTAAATTTAAGTTTTAGATTTTGGTATTTTGCATTTAAATTAGGTTATAAATTAATTAAATTCTTAAAAAATCCTCCATTAGGAGATTAAAGATCAATAAAATATTAGTTTTTAACTTATTCAGTTGAAAGTTTGGGTGAACCCAAGATGGCGTATTAAATTTTAAATATCATTTATTAGCGCATTTTCGTTGAATACTGTTTCGATTTATGGCATGATTTTATAGGGAGAAAATCTCAAAACAATAGATAAAAATTTTAATTAATCCGAAATTTGATTTTTAAAGTTAGATTTTATGATTTTTCTATTTTTTTATATATTGTTTATTGTCAATTGAAGGTTTTAGTTGATATTTTTGAGGATTAGATTTTAATAATTAAGTGTTAAACAAAATTATTAAACTATCGAAACAAACTCCGTATGGTATGCATGCGTCGTAGCAAAAAAATCGCATGAAATTTATATGTTTGAGCGGACAAAAATAAAAATAAAAAATTCTATCATACTTATGGAGATGAAAAAATGCATGTACAGTCTTAAAAAATTTTGCGTGGTTATTAGTTTTAGGGAAATAAAAAATTGGATTAGTTGGAATTAATTAACTGAGAAATTATTTAAAGAAAAATTATGACGCGGTCGATCGTTAAATTTCATGCTCCTCAAAATCAGGATAGGATTATAGATTACTGTAAAATACACCTATACTTCTCATTGAAGGTTTCTTTATTTTTTTTTTTTCGAAATTTAAGTTTGAAATTGAACCTAAAAGTGAAATGATTTCACTGTAACTCTTTGAATTATGAGTTTTTTTTTGTTTACACGTATACATATAGAGTGCTTGCTTGACGTAGTGCTCTTGCATCTTGAAGTTCTACAAAATGTATATACTTATAGACGAATAGAAAAAAAAATCGCGTCGACTTTTGATAGCTTGCACGAGAGAGGAGTTCTAGACTCGCGTCATCGTTATTGTTTTAATTGATGATCGTGTATTGCTATTTTCATGGACACTCGCCCGTTTGTCTTTGTGTAATGTTCGTAGAGGAGACAAACGATCGCTGTGGTTCGCCTAAATGCACAAAGCATCGAAGACAGGATGAGGGAGCGTACGCCGTCGGCGGACGACACCCCTAAACGGGCTCCGCCTGTGCCGCCTAGAGGTTCGTAAGTACATTGTACAAAAAACCGCGTTCCAATTTTTTTTTTTAACGTTAAAATAAGAAAAAATCTACATATATACTTAGTGAAATATTGAACTGTATATGCGCAGCAGGGTATAGACGGGTTTTGACATATATAAATCAGGATTCTGGATCATTTGAAATATTTATCGAGCAGTTCGGTTATTTGAGATTGAATTGCTTTATGTAATTACAGCGGTATAATTCATTTATGCTATCTCATACCGTCGATAACTAGAATTAATTGCATTATTCGCAGTCAGATGTGAAACTATACGAAAAATAATGATTTAAATTAATGAAAATAATTTATAATTGCGTCAGTTAGATAAATAGTAGATGGATAACATTAGTTTGACTTTTGCATCCTTTCAGTATTATATCCTGATGATAACTAATGCTCCAGTGAAAAATTTTAGTTTAGGATTTGTTTTGTGTTTAAAATGAGTTTTTAAAGCCTTTGGTTTGAATTAGAAATTTTTTTTTGTCAAATTTTTGAATAGAGGCATATAAACCTCTTGAAAATATCGCCATTTTCGTGATTTTTTTTAGTTTTTTAGCGATAACTTGGTAACTATGCGAGATAACGAAAAATGTTACATAACTTCAATGGTTGGGCATTAAATTTCCTTCAAAAAATGTTGAATAAATTTTTTTGTATTTCTTGCAGTTTTTGAGATTTTATTGATTTTTTGAAATTTTGATTTTTCAAAATATCTCAAAAATAAAGATAAATATCAAAAATTTTATTCTACACTTTTTTTTATAGAATTCAATTTCCTATCATTTAATTTCTATAACATATTTCATTATTTCGCTTAGTTACTGAGTTATCAGTAAAAAACCAAAAATCATGTGATTTGTAAAGAGCGGCATTCCTTTAAAAATTTGAAAATTTGATGAAAAAAATTTTTTTTCCTGCATTAACAATAAAAAATTCAGTGTTAAAATTTATTGAACTAAAAAAAAACAGTAAGTAGCTTTTTTCATGCGAGAATTTCGTAATTTTCATAATATTTGTCATAATTTTGAAGTTAATGAAAGAAAAAAATGTAATTGATGCTCAGAAAGAAAAATCTGTGGATTATAGCATTTTTTAAATGAATTTTTTATGCATTAAAGTTTTTTTCCCCAAGACAAATCGTCTTTAGAAAAACTTAAAAACTTATTTTTCAGAGTTTAAATACTTAAAAAATGTAAAGCATCTATTTCGCGTCTACTGTGTGAGTATTAGTAATAAAATAAAATATTTAGACAGTAAGTAACTAGAAGGCTTATATGGTCGTTGAACACAAAACTAAAGAGTATATATACCTAACTATAACCAAGCGCTCTGAAAGTTTTTATTTATATCTATACATTGAGCTTTAATTTACAATTGATATTATGCATATATGTGTTGCTCATAAATTTCTACGCGTGCGCGCGAAACTTGAGTTTAATCGTCCTATATTATTCTAGTCAGTTAATTAATTATATTCAGCGTTAAAAAAAAAAACATTATCTCAAGCAACACGAGTAAAATTATACTCTTTAAAACTAGTATTTTTATAAAAGCATATACTATCCCTGTGTGTCATGTAATATACTTCTTTAGATTCTTCACACGTCTACCTACAATTATTCTACAACTTCCCTTGAACGCGCCCACTTGGCAGGGTCTATCACACGTTTGGTTCACAATTAACCGTTTTTATTTTCTGGCTTTCTCTCTGATGATGGTGATGCATGCGGATACATAATTACTGTCAATAAAAATTATTTTTACTTGTATTAAAAATATACTTCTACTTTCATTCACAGTTTAATTCTTATTACAATTTTTTTTAATCTTAAAAGAACAAAAATTCTGGAAAATAGGGCGTCATTAAAAAAAAAACGACGTAGAAGGGTGCACTTGTTTATAGACAGTGTAATTTTCCAGTTCTTTTTTTTACATTACGCGAAGGTCTCTAAGATGATTGTGGTTTGATCAATACACAGTTAATCGGTAATGATAGTCCGTCATTTTCATATGCGACCACATTGACGAGATTCACCTTTACGACACTGATGGTGACGATACAACGCGATGCCCATCCGATGCAAAAGTGTGATAAAGCATCTTTAGTGTGGTAAACGTGATACCTATTGGCCTGCAATCATTACTCACTTATAGACTTGTAGATGAAGCAAAAAAATCACGTGTGACGTGTAGATTTTTAGACTGCCTCTGTGTTACCATGCGGCGCCCCCTTCTCTCTCTTTCTATATGTCTCGTTCCCCTCGTGCACACTCATTCTGTATGTGGGGATTACGGCGGACTTCCTCTCTGCCGCCTCTTTTCCCCGACAGCTCTCCACCATCTCACAGCGCGGCATTTGGTCGATACACGAGTCATACACTGCCCCATGTAGTTCGTAGGGTTGGAACATTTCGACCAAATTTTCTCATCATCAGGAACACAGTGTTCTTCATTTTTTTTTATCATAAAAAATGATTTAAAAATTTTTTATTTCTTTGAAAAAAGTTTTTTTTTTTTTTAGAAATAATTTATGAAACGACTTGCGATGAATGAAAGGGGTTGTACAATAGGGTATTGTTTCATTTGCGAGGTGAAATTTCTATTAGGCCACGTCAAGACTAATTTTTGAAGATTTTTTTTATGCATATGGAAGTTTTGAAAATGTAGTTGGGGGAAGAGTTTATTTTTCTTTAGTTTTTTTTTAAGCAGCTATACTTTATCAGTAAACTTGTTTGAACTGTCCAATAACTTTGGGATAGTTGGATATGTAGGCAATTTAAAAGTTTTTGATATGTATTGTCAGGTAGATCATTATATGTGATGTCCTTCTTCCGCTTTCTGACCCCGCGCATCAAAAGTGGAAGGGATATGTGCATATAGTTTGAGTGTTGCCTGACGCAGTATTTTAATTTGATTGTATACTTTATTATTCAGAACTTGATATTGGTGTTTAATTTTCGCATATTAATTAGAGAAATTTTAGTGTAGGTGGCGGCATACAAGCAGAGAGTTAACAAAGTGTTTATTTTCCATTTTTATATTTATAGTCACGCGAATATAATTTAAGAATGAAAGGCATTACAATCACTGATAAATATTGTCATGTTTAAAAAAGTATTATTTTTTCGTTAATGAAATATTTAAAATAATTTATTTATATCTCGCTTTTAGTAATTAAATTAAAGAAAAATTTTAATAAAAATTAATAAATCTAGATTTATTTGTTTTATTGTGTTAATAAATGGAGAAAAATCGATTTTTCAATGAATACAAATATAAAAATATAAGATTTAGGTTTAAAAGGGTAGTTTTTGAACCCGTCAAGAGGTTGTAAATTTTTTTACCTGTTTTTTTAGAAATTAATGTTACTTTAAAAAATATTTTATGTCAAAGGAAAGCATTAAGCAATATATTTTATAATTATTTCTTGTCAAAATCCAAGATTTCCGGATTTAGACGGTATTTTTCAAAACACTGTGCTAATTTTAAAATAACAATTTTTTTTTTTTTTACAAATTTTTTACAGTTGTACGAATTATTATACTAATTAATAACGAGGATCAGCGTTAAAATCTAGTGTTTTTAATTAAATTACTCAACAAAGTAATTAAAAAATTACAAAACCATCCTGATGTAATAGTTCTGCGGTCGATGAGAGTATTTTTGTTTTGTCTAACCACAATTCAAGTGTAAAATTAGAAGTTCAGTGACATGAAAAAAAAAAAATATATATATATATATATTCTCATAAAACTTTTTAACTTGAATAGATTTGAAACTCACACATATGGGGTGTGCTTCAACTTATTTTACACAATATATTTAAAACTCCCCCATGTATTGTTTTCAATACTATCAGATTTATTTACTCATAATACATCACTTTAATAAGATTTTCCCATCGAATTTTCAGCATGATAAAACATTTTAAAAATTTCCTCACTTTCTGTTATTAAATTCTAAAAAAAAAAAAAATGATTGATGTGTAAAATTTAATTTAATTTTGACATTGTTATTATGGTGAAAATAATTTTTCTTACATGCGAATAATATTTCATATCCAACTAACCTCTCAATTTTCCATAAGTAGATTAATCCAAGGAATAATAAATGATACACTTTGAAAATATGAAGAAGATAAACTGCCAGATGAGTCGTTTTTGCTTAGATATTTCTTTAAGAATTCTCATAAAAAATCATTATCAAGCTAAACAACCCTCTTTATAGTATACAATGCTTTTATGCATAAGCTTATATTTTTTGTTAGGCTCAAGACTATTCAGCTAGACGCTCCTTAAAGTCATAAAGCGTTCCTCTCAGCGGTGTACAATCGTCAAAAAAAAATTATTATTCAGGATTAATTGTAATATATCCACAACAGAGTCCACTTGCGAGTTTAATTGTGATTTTAAGAAGTGCTCTCATCCATTAATGGCGATGCTTATCAATTCAACGATGACGTTCAGTTCAAATGGTATAGTTTAAGCTTCAACTTTTATGTTTAACTCCGTGGGATTCTATCGAACGTTATGTATTGAAAGTAATAGGCATTTGCTATACCCAGACGACGAGTCCCCCCAATAATTCTTGGATGATAAGCCCCATATACGATATATGTATATATACAAAGCGAGAGCTCGGCGCACACGAGCTTCTGCTCTCGTGCGATCGATTCGCAGCATAGGGGCGTAACCTACACGGAGCCATAAGAAAGAACAGTTCGTGTCGATAATAGACAGTACACTGACTTTTCTTTTAATCTAATCATCTTGATCTACATAATGGTACATTAGTTCTGATTTTACTACTACTACTTACTGCTGTGTGTGCAGTCAAATTGCGCTAAACAGTTGTATTTTAATTTGTTAAAAACTTAATTACTATAAAAATTACTTCTAAAAGTCAATTATTTTTTCTTTTACTAATAAGTTAGGGCTTTATAGAATATTAAAAAAAATAATAATACTATTCTATTTTGTTGGGAAAATTTTTTTTCTCTGCATTAATTGTTGAAAAGTTTTTTTTTTTATATTTAGAAGCTAGTATATAATGTAATTTTTTATGATACATTTAGTGCCATTATTTTACTTGAAATATATTTGATATTTTATTTCGAGAAAAGTCACTCGAGAGATAACAACGTAATACATTTTGTTTGTTTTTTTTTTTTTTAAAACAAGTAGACAAAAAAAAAGGAAAGAATTAAATTGTATTTTTATAATTTTGAAAAAGAGGATGATTTTTTTTTTGCAATGAGGGTGCCAATTTACTTGATGCCTCGATTCTTTAGCCAATAGCAAAAATACGTATATATCCCATAGAGCAGAAGCACCGGGGTAGCAACCCCTTCATCGTGGGTAGGGACAGCTATCGATTCTGCGACCACTTCTCTGCTCTCGCTACTGCTGGGTTTGTTGGACTTCCGGATAAAAGAGACCATCAGTAGTATAAAAAAAGGGAGAAAAAAAAAACAAGTTGTGAGATGAAATGTGTCTTTCACCTGCATGTCGGATGACATATATGAGTTTCTTTAATCCGTCAAATATCGACGACTTTAATGGAGTAGGTGTGGGAGTAGTAATAGGGTTTACTGGCCTTTTCCTCGATGGTGGCGGGGATTGACCTAGTGTGGCATTGTCTGAAAGCGTCGTGTTCATTGGTGCATTAAATGAAAAAAATATATTGAACTTGTTTCGACTCAATTAAATAAATATATTTATTTAATTTACAGAGCCTTCATCGGCGGACGTCGCGGATGGCAGAGGGAGGCGCGTCGAAGCAAGCCCGATCGCGCGTTTTTCGTTTCCGACGGCAAACAGCATGGTCGCCTCGACGCACAACCTCGGTGAACTAGTACTAGGCCAGCAGAAGCATCATTACCATCATCACCATCATCGTCACAATAATCACTGTCATCGGAGCGCCGTTTGTCGACCAGGTCAAACAGCTCAAGATAAACGTAGCCGATTGTCCAA
The DNA here is from genome assembly GCA_002156465.1 of Macrocentrus cingulum. Taxonomy (NCBI): domain Eukaryota; kingdom Metazoa; phylum Arthropoda; class Insecta; order Hymenoptera; family Braconidae; genus Macrocentrus; species Macrocentrus cingulum. The sequence goes on from MVJL01004924.1 coordinate 66,014, forward strand.
CGTGATAAATAATTTGAGGAGAAAGGTGCCAGAGTCTGATCTGGTGGGTAATTCCGACGGTAAAAATCTAGAAACATTGGAGGAATACGTGATGACTGTACTGAATGTGGTTATTGCCGACTCGGCAACGGAGGTACATCGGGTCGAAGTCATCAATGGCCTCGGTGAATCTGAAGATTCGAGTTTTAATAGTGCCCGACCGAAGGACGATTCCAGAATAATTGTTGAGGATGGCCGTATAGTGGATCCTATTGGAAATCGTGAACCGGCTGAACCGAGTGCTGTGGAGCCAGCGGTGCCTGATTCAGATAAAATCGTAGATAGAGAGGCCGAGGATGGAGAGGCACAGAGTCGTTGTGAGTCACCTAAATTGGTGGCAGAGGTGTCAAATGAGACTAAAATTTTTAATGAGAGTGCCTCAACCACCTCTGAATCAGTTCAAGCAACGTCTTTCACCGAAATACCTCATGCGGATGATTTTTCGTCGGGCAAAGATGTGCGTTCGATCTGTCGAGACCTTCTTAATGATCTTCTAAATGATATCTCTCAGGCATTGGAGCCGAATGAATCATTATCAGATGGTCCCATGCGAAGTTTACAGTGCAGTCTACCTCTGGAGAAAATAGCGCCCATTTTGCAGTCGTGTGACATGTCATTTGAGCCAACTACGACTCCACCAGCATCAGTAAAGTCATCGTCCAAGTCTTTGGCATCACCTACAGTACGTCATCTCTGTCTGTACTGTGATCGAAAGTTTCTCTCGATCTCACTGTGTCAACGACACACTGAACGAGTCCATCAGATTGGTGGTGGACGACGTAGCGAGAGAAATCCACGAAAAACTAGTCAAAGCTGTCAATACTGCTCTGACAAGTGTGCTGATAATTTGGAGGGATTGTTTCAACACATGATTACCCGTCATGCCGACAAGTATCATGTCTGCATGCAATGTAATACTCGGTACTCGTCGAGGGAAGTACTTGAGCTGCATACGAGAGATTTGCACGAGATTTCGGACAAACCAAAGGACAAACCGGTGACAAAAGACTCGCATTATACGGCTCGAGATGTGCTTACGTTGAGCACTCGTGATTTAGCGCAGCCGGAAAAGCCTGAAGGGGATAAACGGCATGAGCAAGAGCATCGTGGACGAACTGATGTAGCGGCTGCATCGACACCAGGAAAGTTGAATATATTTGCTCGTGTTCCACCCGTCAAAGAGTTCAGCACTTGCAGCAATCCGGATTTCGACAGTTCGTTCTATAGTAATGTGAGTTGTAACATCCGAGAAAATCTTTTACATCATTTGGATGGTAAGCTGCAGACAAATACCAGTAGTGCCACACTGTCTCACGAGGCAAAAGTACATCCACAGCATCATCAATCATACCACGAGCCTACCAGTCAAATTCAGTTGCCCATAGATATTTCCCTGACTGCAGCAACGCCTGTGGACAGCAAAGAGTACTCTACAAGCGATGAGAACTCGAGTGAATATGCGCAGAAGCCTGGCAAATCTAATCGCTCTCGTTATCGTCGGGTATCATTTGAGAAATATAATTTTCCAAGAAAATACGATGGCAAAGAGCAACAGTGCACTTCGATTCAGGATTTAAGTAAGTTTGATATTACTACGCAATTGACGTTGAAAAGGAAACAAAAAATTATTAAGGATAAAATTGTGGGTCGAGTAGAATCTACGTCTTTTTTATCATCCACCACGTCTGAAACTGGTCAGACAGATGTAGTTAATGACATGAACGGGGGTGATACTGTTACTCGAGTGATGAATGTAGTAAAAAACGTTGAGGAACACTCGACGGACGAGGAGAAAAAATCTTCCGGCACTGAATTTAGTGAAGAATTCGGTGATTTCTTGGGTTTAAGACGGTGGGACGAGTGTCCGGCAGATATGGCACGAAATCAGGAACTCGTGTATGCCGAACTTACCGGCGAATGGTCGAGACCGAGAATCTACATTTGTAGCGCCTGTTCATCCAGACACTTGACTCTCAAAGAGATAGAGGAGCACAAAACATCAGCACATCCAAATGTTTGGTGTTCTCATTTGGAATTCACTGGTGATCAGCGTGAATTGTATAAGCATCTGTTTTTGCCCGGGCGAAGTGTGCCAACGACTAAAGCCAAGAATGCCGTTTTGCACGAGAAGATTTGTACTAAGTGTTCAAAGCTGTGTGCTACGTTGGCTGAGCTTCATCGACATATGCTTGAGTGCGGTGGTGATCAGGCATGGTTACTCGGACTATTTGGTAATGGTAAGAAAAAGTGTAAGTGGCGGCCATTTGGTAGTCGCAGTCGAAGGCGCAGGCAGCGGGGAATGAAGAGGAACATCTCGAATTCACAATCACCGCGCAATAACCAGCCCAAGGACAAGGCATCCAGTGGACCACGAGTGCGTCCAAGTGATCGTAAGTTTTTTTATATTTTTATTTAAATAAAATACTCGGCTTATTTATTATTTTTAATTTACTCATGGAGAAACTGATTTTTTAGGTGAGAGTATTCAGAAAATGTTGGAAAATTTACCAGCCAAACGATCTACACGAAGAGTCATGCAGAACGCAATATCACAGGCCAGATTACGAAAAGTAAGAAAAATAGAAGAATTTTTTTTTATATTTTATTCCCCATAACAGATTCAATTCCATCAGAATATTCATATTGTGGTAGGACAATATACTCTGGTTGTGCAACGCAACTAGAGCTCTCTCGGTGATATATACACCGAGTATTGATCAGTAGTTCCTTTTACACACGCCCTGTAATACATATGTAAACATACATCCTGTGACTTTTGCCTTTAGTAGGGCAAATATCTCTACACATACTTATACAGGAATTCAAAGCAGTATTGAAAAATACATTTTTCGCTCACGAATTTTGATATCTGAAAAAAATAGTCAAAAAATTTGATGGTAAACAATTTTTTTTTTTTATTTCGCACTACCTTTTGTAACTTTCAACATCAAAATATTATCTTTGTTTTATTTTATAATGCATTTTTCAAGTTTTAATATTATTATTAATTAAGGAATCGTTCGAAAACATCAAAATCAATGTAGTTAAAAATTTTGAAAATACATAAATGACTCCTAAAATTAATATTCTGAACTAAAACTATGTAAGTACAACTTATTTATATTACATGTATATAAAAATATTTGCTATAGCGACCTTTAAAAATGTTTTTCTCGGGCTGAATTTTTTTAAGGGCTCTTAAAACATGTTAAAATATGATTTTACCTCACATTAGTGTATATATTTTTATTTTATTTTATTTTATATATTTTTTTTTTCTAGGTTCAAACTCGATCGAGACCTCATTCTGCGGACAATGCATCACGTCTATCTTCCAAGACAGTATTGCGCAATAAGTTATTGAAAAACGCCAAGTCGTTCCAGCGTAAACGCTGTCGTGAGGACAATATAAGTGCGGCCATTGAGAGCGTTATTAATAATTATAAATCGGTGAATACAGGCCGTCAATTGGGGGAAAGTGAGTGTGCAAATAGTGAAGCAGGTAGTAGTAAAAAAATCACAAAATTACAAAAAAATAATCAATCGTTAGATAATAAATTAATTTCTCGTGTCAAAGTGGTTAGTAAAAAAAGTAATCTAAAAATCGACACCAAAAAAGAACCTCTAAAGTCACAATCTGATAATACATTTGATTCAACTAAAATAACAGCATCAACATCAAATATAAAAAATGCAAAAGCATCTTTAAAACGTTCTACCAATCTATTAAATCAAATGAGCACTACAGTGCGAACTCGAGCAAAACTTCGTAGTGCTGAATACGGTTCAACGCGAAAAAATAAATCAGTGGATCCGTTGATGTCTTTGCATGCATCACTCAAAGCTAAATTGCAGTTGAGAACTAGTGATGGAAAGTTTGCGTCCAATTCTACGGGATTAAATTCGTCGAAAAGCGATCAAACACGTGTGATCAAAAGTGATCCAGGTCCTGCGATAACGAGATCTCGACTTCGACCGGGTTTACGAAAAAAATCTAATGTTGAATCAAAGTTGCAAATCACACGATTGTCTTCCGATAGTGATAAAATGCCAACGCTTGAACCGGCTGCTGATGTTTTTCACGAAGAGCAAATAGGAAAGTCTACGAATGATTTGCCCATTTTATCTCTAGCAACGGCCATTCAAACGCTTAATTCATCACCACAAGAATCATCCAAGCAAATAACAATTAAATCGCGAGGTCGTCGTCGTAATAATTTAGGAAATAAATTGGAAAAACAGGAAGATTTCAAAAACACTAAGTCTATAAGCCGAGAAGATATTACATCTGAGCAAAGACGAGACACTAGGATGAAAAATAGAAGATCCGTGCAGCAAGCCAGAGGCTCTGCTGATGACAGCAATGAATTGTCAGGCAGTGAGGGTAGTTTACGAGAATTGAAATTTCGCCAGGATGACATTGATTCATCCCAAAAGACCAGGTCTGAACAAATCGCCACTTCGGAACAGTCTGATAAGAGAAATATTGCACCGAAAATTGTGGGATCTCGTCAAGCACGACAGGAACGTCGTGCGGGATCATTAGACGAGCTGGCGCAGCTTCAAGAAGTTCCACTAGAGGTGAAAAAGCTCTTGGGTCCAAAGGATGATTTGTTCACGCAAATTGGAATAACAACAACGCAAAAAATGCGTCAAAATTTGAAGCAATTGAGTGAAAAGCCGAAATTATCATCGATAAAAAAGGGCAAAGTGACGGGTAAAGTTAAAAATAAAATATTTTGCTCTGATTACAACAATTGCAAAAATAAAAAACAAGTACAGACGCAGCAGCCATTGATAATAACTGACCTTACACCGATTGATAAATTATTTGATATTAATGACTGTAAGTGTGTCTTTGGAATTGATCTTCCGCGTACTTGTAAAAATTCCGAAGATGAACAAGACGACAATAAAACTTCGACTGACGAGATATCATCTCAATCGATAGCTCCTGTGCCAACGTCACATACAGATGACAGTATTGTTCCTGAGAATACGACAAAAGAATCTACAACGTCGCCCTTGGCGGTGGAAAAAAATATTGAAAGCCTGCAGGAATTGGTTGAATCTCATTCCGACGATCAATTAACAACTCCTGAACATTCGAGTGAAAAAGAAATAATTTTGCCGTCGTGTATCAGCAATTGTGACGGTGAAAAAGATGAAAATAATGACTCAGTGGATAATATTGAAAAGGCAATTGATGTTGAAACTAGAAAAGATGTAATTACAGATTTAGTTAGTTTAGGTTTTGAGCATCTTCAACAAGAATCGAGCAATTCTAATATCGACAGTGGCAAAGAAAATTCATCTGAGACACCGATAAATATTTCAAAACCAAAATTACCTCGGCCAAAAAAATCTCGTGGATTTCGGCGTGATCGAGTTGTCAAACGAACGTTAAATAATGTCATTGGAATTCTTACAGAGGGTGTAAATATTCCGGTAGAGGCTCAACAAAGTGTTGTACTGACTGTTCAAACATCGGTTGATAATATAAACTTGAATAATGGCGTTCAAAATAGTTGTCTTGAGCTGGGTGATAATACGAGTGTATCTGAAGGTGGTGCATCGAACATTATGGCAAATGAAAACCCGTCAGAACAATGTATACCGAGCGATGCTGCCGTAAATGGTGGTAAGAGTGAAAGCGCTAGCGAGGATCTTGAGTGTTCAAAAGTCGCCATTCCAGTGCAGAAGGAAGCCAAGTTGGATAGCAAGCCGGACACACAGACTGAAAGCATTGCTCGGTCAGCTACATCAGCAGTAATTGCACCTAGCGAAGAGCCTACAAATGATATTATACTAGATTTGTCACGGCGAAAACCTCGCGGAAAGGGCTCGTTCTTGGAAAAAATTGTTTCGAAAATTGCCAAGCAAAAAGACGCTTTGCTCGATGGTGAGGTTGGATCTCTGCTCGATCATGCTGTCGATGAACTTAGCATTATTTTAGATGAAGTTGGACCGCCGACCACTGATGGAAATGCAAAAAGCGTGCCAACTCAAGCGTCACACAATAAAAACGATAATAAGTGTAAATTGATTTCACCACTCGCTGAATTATCTAAAAATCATGATGATAAAATTGATAAAGACAGTGAAAAAAATTTACAATTAAAAACAGACATGGTTATTAATATTCTCCCGGAAGAATCTGTAATTAATGTCGTGGAAAAAACATTGGAGAATAATTCTAACAAGGATTTGGAGATCGTGAAAAATAGTGAGGAAAAATCATCAAGAAAACGATCTCTAGAGGCAACTGATAATGCAACAAATAAAAGAAAATCCGTCGAGAAAGAAGAACTTAATGATAATCAATTTGAAGAAGATATTTGTCTAGCTGATATAATGAAATTAATTAATTCTACAACACGAGAATCGCCTGTGATAAGTGAAGTTATAAATGAAAAAAATCGCAATGGAAAGCGAAAAAAACACGACAAGTACAATCCTAATGATGCAGACATTGACAAGATTCTTCAAAGTTCAGGAGTCGAGGACAATTTGCCGTTGGAATTAATTGAAGTAAATAAAAAGTCGAAACGAAATTCTAATAAATCGGATAAAAAACTTGATTCACGTGGTGCAACAACACGAAGAAGTAAAAAAAATATTTCTGAAGGTAATCTCAACACTACTAAATGTCAAACAGACATTAAAAACCTTGAAAATAGTTCAACTGCTGTTGACAAGTCAATAAATCCGGATGAATGTGCAAGTGAATTAATATCGATAAATTTATTGACTCTAAAAACTCCTAGTGTTGATGTATCATCAAATATTAATCTTGACAGTGAGATAAAATTAAATAAAGACATTAAAAAGCCAGTAAAATCGAAAGCAAAACGTAATACAAAAAAATCACTTGCAGACGAGCACTTGGATTTATCTGACGATGAAATTCCCGTGGAGAAAACTCCCATTCTTCCTGCTGAATCTTTAATGCTTAGTGGCGAAGGAAGTAGCAGTCAGAAGAGCCTGATCAGCGACGTGACTGAACCAGCAGTGATGTCTGACACGCAACAAGAGGCAATAAAATTACCAAAGGGCTCCTTTAAAGTTGCAGATATCACGGATAGTCCTGCAGCAGTCAAGTCACGAAGTAAAAAAAAATCATTAGTAAACGAACACTTACCTTTGACAAAAGAAGAAACGATTAATGGCAATAAAACAGGTGAGAAAAAAAATAAAAATACATCAGAAGTTAGTGACACTAAAACAGTATCAAGTCCAGATATCAGTGAAAATATTGCTATCAGTAAGACTACTCCGGCGCGAGGTCGAAGATCATCAAAGCGAAAGGCCACTAATGTTGAAGCATCGTCAATTGAAATTGTAAATGCCACAGATGAATTGAAAAAAATCGAAGAGAATTTTATCGAGCGACGAAAAACATTAAAGCGAAAAGCAAAAGAAAATATATTTTTAATTGATGATTTGCTTGATTTTGTTGATGATTTAGATAGCTTACCGGTCTCGGAAACTAGTGAGACATTGATCAATGAGTCTCTCCCTGCTGACAAGCCGCCTGATGAAGTTTCTACGGCTAATGAAGTGAAATTGCCGTGTACTGATGTCCAAAATGAGAGCGAGGTTAAAGTATCGCCTCCGAGTGAAGCTGCAACTGATATTCCAGAGACTGAGAGTGCACAGGATGATGCATCAAGCCTGAAAAAACGTGCATCAGGTAATTTTGCTGTTGTTCACACGAAATCTGGTGAAATTTTAATTGTTGAGAAAAAGAAAAAATTCACAAAAGAGGCAGCTAAATTTTTTTGCAGTCTATGCTCGACAAGTTTTACTCGAAAGAGTTCACTAAAAAAACACAATTCTTCACAATCACATTTGATACAAGTTGCTAAATTTGGATATGATCAAGAAAACAATGAAGAATCAATGCTACTTGACGACGCAACACTGTCATCAGTTGATCGATGTGAGGTGACACTCGGTGAAGATCGTATTGACGAGATATCAACAGAGGTTTTTAATGGGCCTGCGCCAACCGTGGAAAAAACTGATGAACCACCGAAACTCGATCGAGAATCTCTAGTGCCGTGTATTCAAGTGCCTCCACCATCACTTGACAAACAAATGGTTGATTCTAAATCTGTGGAGACTCCGTTTGATAGTCAATTAGACGACGATCTTGAAGACGAGCTTTTAGACGAAGAAATTTGTAAAATTACGGAAAACATGACACATGATGAATATGTCCTGACGGATCACGTTAGTCCTATGCCAGAGAGCACTTCTACCTCGATTAAAGAAGCATATCATGGTGAACCTGAGGTGCAAATATCCGCGCAAAAAATCAATCTGGCTGCAGAGCACTTGGAATTGGATTCTCCCGAGTTGAGCAACATTCAACGTAATATTCAAGAGTCATTATTTAATGAAAAAAATTTATCAACAGAGCGAAAGTACGGACAAGAAGATTATAAAGTATTAAATGGGTCAGTAGATTTAAATCTCCATGAAAAAATTAATAATTCTCAACAAGGAATATTAAATGATCCTAAAGTAAGTTTGGATTTTTCAAATATCACTGAAAAATTAAAGAGTAATGAATGTATGAAAAATCAAAAAAATTCACTGATTGAGTTTGACAGTGATGATGATGATTCTGCGACAAATATGTCACGTGATATTTACAAACTTCTTGACGACACGGAATTAAATTTAGATACTAAATCAAATGCTAAAGAAGAGTTCAAGAATCTTCCAGTTATTTCGCCTCCAGACAATTCTTTCACTGTGGATATCCCACAAATTGTTAATGTTGCTTTAAATTCATCTGCAAAAATCGCTGGCAATCTTAATATAGAGTCTGACATTTTTAATGATGAAAAACCAGTTGAAGAAACGTCAATTTCCTTTGTGGAGCCAGTAGAGAAGGACGTTGTTTCCGAATTCACGCGGAAGCCAACGAAACCAGTGGATAAAATAAAAATATCCAGGACAAAAAAACGAGGAAATAAATTAATAAAAAAGAAAACTCCAGCAGAGAGCAACGAAAGCGACGACGACGACGATGATGATGATGATGATCAGATTGACGCGGTTAAATGTCAAAGCAAGAGTAAAATAGTAAAGAGCGTATTTGGGCGTGTGTTCACTGGTGAGAAAGTGGACAAAGTTAAAGAAGTATTGGACGATTGGGTGTCGAGATCAGACAGTGAGTGCGAGAGTGCCCTGCAGACCTACTCGGAGAGTTGGAATAATTGGAAAGTGAAAAAAAATAAGAATGAAAAGTCTACGCCACAGTCACAATCTAAAACTACATTACAAGCTAAAAAAAATAATTTAACAGCATCATCCATTGAATCTACTGAGCCTCAAGTAAATTCACGCTGTCGACAGAGTAAAAAACGGGCAGAAGAAAGAATTTCTCGGGCATTTGAAGAGGAATCCATTCCATATGAATTGACCTACGAGATGCAAAAACAAACAAAATTGTCAAAAAATTACAATAAATTATTGCATCCTAATGAGGAAAAATCTGACAGTGAAAAATCGGAAAATGCTGACAGTGTAAAAGCATTAAAAAAATGTAAAACCAAAGAAAACAATGAGTGTTCACAGGATAAATTAAAAAATAATGAAGAAAAAGACGAAGAAATTCATTTATTTAAGCGTTCTAGCGTGAGTCCAACGACAAAGATATGTAAACCCGACGAATTTGTATTTCCTGACACGAATTCGATGGAGTCAATTCACACTCGGGTGCCAAGTTGCCCGAGAGAACGATCCTCAACGCCAGATATGATTTCGCTGACGACTCGTGATTCGGAGAATGATGTTGACGAAGACAGTGACATCGATGAGGATGATACAGACGTTGTGCGAGGTCGATTGTCACCTTTGTATGCGAGAAACTTGTCCGAAAGTTCTTTGGATAGTATCTCGAATAGTAACAAGAGCAAACAGGACGACGACTGCGTGGCAACACAAAAGAGAAGAAGTTCCAGCGAGTTCTCGGGCGAGAAGATTGTCATCAGGTCGACAGTATCGACCCAGGAAAGTGAGCCAGGGGTCGTAACGATCGCTCCAACTGATGCAATTGAGGATAATGCTTTGGACGTACCGCAGGAGATCGTCGAACCCGCACACAAGTCACGTCAGGGTAAAGTCTTAAATTTTGATGAAGAATTGTTCGTTGAGTGCTGCTCGCGGCTGAAAGCCACCACGGAAAACGAGTTGAGAGGAGCTAAGAAAATTAAACTGGATCACAGTGAGGGCTATCACAGCAGGAGTGATCAAAATCTCAGGACAAATCGTGGCCGCTGGAGGGACGTTGAGAGTCAAAATAGTTTGGGTAGCCTGTTGGAATCTGTAAATCAGGTTTGTATATTTATTTCACCATCTAGATATTTAATATTAATTTTTTTTCTTGGTCTACTTTTACATTTGTTTGCTTGCATTAGGATCCGCGCAGTATCGTACTCGCATGAATTAATATCGGCGGTCTAAACCCAAAAAAACATGAATTATCTGGCTGTTGTTTTAAATCCAAATATCTTGAAAACTACTAGAGATATACATTTTTCTCAAGATATCTTTTTTGTAGATAATTTTATTAGCTACAAAAAAGATTCTTATTAAAATTCGTCTAACTCGTATCTTTATCATGATATAAGTAAGGAAAATATTCTCAATTTTTTGGTCATACGTTATTTTGGTTTTAGACACGTTCTTCTTTCTATACTGCTCGTTTTTATATTAATATATTTGTATTATAATAAATTACATACTAATTATCGACTATGTGCATGAAAGCTGAGCTTTAACTATCGATAATTGTGTAGAGATTTTCGAGAAATTTTAAGACAATTTTTGATTATTAAATACCTCCTTTAAGCATATAAAGTTTGATATAAATTATTGTCAACATTTTTACAGGAACTATGACCATCTATAACTCTCAGTATGCATGCAAAAGGTAGTTTAATCCTTTTATGTTAAAGAAAAAGTATCTATTTGTAGTGATTATGTTACATTTCATATTTTTTTTGCATTTTTTTGGTCTTTTTTTTTTCAATTAATTCAATGCGAATTACCAAATAAGCTTTTATTGGGTAAAATTAATTAAATTTTCGAAATTAATCGAAAATTTTCATTAGAAAATATTCTCATGCTGTTGAAAAATAATATTTCATTTGTGTGAAAAGAAGAAAAATTGATGGAAATAATTTTTTTTTCATGAAAATATCTGCTTAAGCATGTGTTTAACCATTGTGTTCATGAGTGTCATTGTTTACTGTGTTGATTAGTAAGACAATTAGACAAGACTGAAAGGAGTATGAGACTCGAATGTCGTAATATGAAATATCTATGAATAATCGTATATGTTCTAGTTGCTCGGTGAAGAAATATACAACAGTCGTCATGCGAACGAGGAAGACAAACGTGAGCGACACTTGTGTGGCGAAAGATACAGCCCTGTCACGGCAGTTCAAACAGATTTTATCCGTCCGGAAAATGTTGGATACGAAGACAGTCTTGATGTTGCATTTGAGCACAACAATAAACTTCGTGATAAGATACAACAGCGTATGCGAGAAAGCGAGAATTTATTGACTATGTCATTTGGTAATAAAGTTGAAAATGTAAGTCAGGAAAATCGTTCTCGTCACCATCATCATCATCATCACCACCATCACCATCATCATCGCAATCAAAATCACGAGCGACATCACGACGACAAGGAGGCAGAAAATATTCCGGCATTTGATCGAGATTCCACCGGAATATCTTCAACTAAAATTGAATCCAGTCTAGACGGTCTGTTGGACAAAGCATTGTCGAATCTTCTTCACAACAATGGCAAACACGATCACAAGTAAGAAGAAAATAATACATTTTTTTTTACTCCAATCTATAAAAAATTAATTAATTGTATTTATTTGCAGTGGTTCAACCCCGATGAATGTTTTGGCTGAGTTGGCGTGCGCTCAAGTACCAACTTCAACTTTAACCGAAGTAAAATCTTCACGGGAGAAATCATCGCGTATACAAAGTTCATCGAACGATCGTGATTTGACAGTAGTTCAAGATATCGAAAAACTTAGTAACAAAGATTTACCGAAAAAAATGCGAAATCCAATTAAGGAACTTTTTGAAAGAAAAAACGAGTTAAATGACCGTAAGTATCAATATGAAAAATCACAAACATTAATTACGGATAAACAATTAATTGTTTCAAAGCCAAAGAAAAAAATTCATCGGCAAAATATTGATTTTCCATTAATTCGAACGAGTAATATAAGTGGAGGTATGGCAGAGCGTAAAAAACGTTGGGATGATCGAAAACATGACACTACAAAAGATAAAATTAAAGATATCTATGAATTTGATGAGGAGGAGAGTCAAACAGAATCGGAAATCAGTACAGCCTTGTCCTACCGAACTAAAAATGATGGTAACACAATAGAACGTACATTCCAAGAGACAGAATCATTTACACCCAAGACTAAAGGGGCTTTAAAGTCATTCCACATCGAAGATAAACAGCATCAACCTGTGATTGGTCCTATGGATGAGTTTATTCAGCGTAAGCAGCGGCCCAGACGGTCAACCGATCAATCAACTAAACATAAATCGAAAAAACGTAGTAAAACATCAAAGAAAAAATCGCGCAATGCTTGGTATGAAAATAACAGCTCGGATGAATTTATAACTGACATAAAAGCCAATGATATTGGTGTTGGAATATCCAAGAGTCAGAGAACATGCTCAAAAGGCAAGCAAAATCTTTTTGCCGAGTTATCAACATCATCGGACAGTGAGTACGAGGATAGTGAGTTAATTTATCGTTCAAATAATAAAATAACTAATCGTGTAAGAAATTCATCGAGCAGAGTTAGTCCCGAATTGGCGGATAATTATCCAGAAGAGCATGAACGCGACAGTATTCAGCATTGGATCGATGTAAGTTCAAAAACCGACAGTAAAAATGATCTTGACAACAAAAAATCCGAGTCTGACATGTCGGATCATCCACTGGTGATTGATGAGCATAAAGAAATTAATGAGCTAAATAATAGCGATGAAAAGGGAGATATTCGGTCCGAGCGAGCATTTGAACTTGATGATCTGTATCGTGAGGACACGTCGGTTAGTGGCTCCGACTGTGAAGACGCTAATTGTGTCACTGATGCTGTAGAAACTAAGAAAACTCTGGATGTCACTGGTGAACGTGCAATGTTTGAGAACGATGAGTTAATTCCTCTTGAAAAGGCCCTTGATCTTCTTGACAATTCGGAAGATCCTTCTAAAGTGCTTGGAAATAATGCCGAGGCGACAGAAACACTGCAATTGAAAACTTTTCTAGTTGAAGACGAAGTTGAGAGACATTTGCAGGCAACTGAAGTTCACGAGATGACTTTAACAACTGATAACAACGACAGTGAACAATTGGGTGATGAGGATGAGCCAAATGATGTAACAGACTTGCCAGAAAAATTGCTGACAAATGAAAAGCCGGAAGACAAAGAATCGGATAATCTGCCACTTCATGTATTTCTAAGTAGGAAAGTTCAAGCGTCAAAAAAACGCAAGGAACAGCAGATGAAGAAGCTTCAAGAAGCCGAGGAGCGAGCACTCATAGAATCTCAGTCGACAAGACGGCAGAGAAAGTGTGCCATAGGAAAACAAGGACTTTTAGCTGAAATAAGTAGTTCCGATGAGGAATACTATATTAAAGATACTGCTAGACGTTCTGGTGATCGATCGGATCACGATAAATTGCGTCGGCAAAAGCGCGAATTAAAGGAAAAACGCAAAGAACGTAATTTGGAAAAGAAACATGAGCAAATCATTGTTAAAGAACAAAAAGCAATTGAAGATGAAATTTTACGTGAGCTTGAAATGCGTAAGGAGCACAATGAAAAGGATCAGGAAGTGAATCAAAATGATCGAGAGTCTGCTTGCGAGGCCTCGACTAAAAAACGATCCAAGCGCAATCCAGAAGAATCATTCAGTGCGGATATTAAGTACAAAAAAGATGGCAGTGAAAAATTTAATAGTGATACGGAAAATAAATGTAACAAGGAAGATGACAAAGAACTGGTGATTGATAGTAAAAAGAAAAAAATTGATCGTCATTCGTCGTCGTCGCGAAAAAAAGATTTCTGCACGACACCGACAAAAACATTGAAGAAACCGGTGAAATCAAGTGTTAAGTCAAGTGTAAATTCAATAAAAAAATCTAAAACTGTTCATAATGAGCGTGCAAGATCTATAAGTAAGGATGACGAAGAATTGAGGACTACCAAGTCCTGGGAGAAGGTAGAGGAGGGTGTGGGTGTTGCTATTGGTAGAAGAAAACGAGCTGCGGCAAATCATTTGTATTATTGGCCAAGCTCGAGCGATGATGATGATGAGGAAGAATTTATTCAGGCTCCGCTTGTGGCTGAAGAGGAGGATGATCGACAGGAGCAGCACGGTTGGATTGTTGGTGATTCTCACAAAAAAATGATTACAATGCTAGCAATGGAAAAGCAGCTAAAGGAAAAACGTCGACGTAGTGAGGATGATTTTGACAGTACAAAGTCAAAAAATAAAAAATATCGTCACAGTACGTCATGATACGTATTTCACGATTAGTAAATTTCATCATTGAATGGTTTTTATATCATATAGTTATAAAACGCAAGTTAATACTAGGATTCATACTGGTCAATGATGCATAATTCTCGATTTTTTATTTTTATTTTTTAATACCTTAATTATTAAAAAATAAATGATGATGACAGATTTTTATTTTCGTTTATCAAACTGCCAGAAAAACAGTTAACGGTGGTGTGATAATTGTTGAAATTTATGAAAAATGCAGATTTTCTTTTTTTTTTTTTTGCTGTTCATGTAGCATTGGCTAGGTTTATACCATATAAATTTAGACTGAAATAAGCAGAATTCGTGAAAATGAGACGAATGGCACCTTTAGACAATACTAAGTGTTTTTTTTTCATTAATATTATTATTATTTAGTTTTGAGAATATAAAATTTAAGCGTATATATTTAATAATACAAAAGTACTGAAAAATTTAGTGCCTATATGGGGGCATAATTAAGTGCATTAAAAACTTTTCGTTGTGATTAAGAAATTTCGCATTAGACAGCATTAAATCAATGGAATTAACCATTGATTGGCATATTTTTTTTTTTTGTGAGATAGAAAAAAATCAAATCTTCTACAAATAGTATCATTTATTGAGTAATTTTTACACGATCTCACTGTAAGCAATTTTTTTTTTTTTTCATTTTTTTTAAGCTGAATATTTACGATACAAGTCTTAGATGACTTGGAATTAATATGGAACAAATGCACATAGAATATAATTATAAATTTTTCGTGTAGTTTATATGAAACTATGTATAACGCATTAATGAATGAAAAAAGAAAAAAAAAAGATTGTAAATGTAATGTACTGCCATTATGTGACAGCCTAAAGATAGATATTAATATTAGTATCAATATTGTGTAATGTGGCACAAAAGTAAAGACATACAGTGTAAATATAACAGAAAAAAGGTTTAAAAAAATAACATTTTGTAATATAAGTCATGCGAACAAAAATAAAAAATTATGAAGAATAAATTTCTTTTTGTAGATTAAAAATCACTAAGAAAAATGTAGTGTGCTTGATATTTTTTTTTTGCAGTCAATTTATATGAAATATCTTTTGAAAAAAATGTACTTAGTGACGTGCTACATTAATTTTTAGAGTCTAAAAAAATTGTAATAAATTTTAGAATCGTTTATTATTTTTTTTTGTACTTGAAATTGTTTTGAGAAAAAATTTAACGACTGGAAATTATGTATAAGATTATTATATTTTTCGGCTTTAGTTTCACAACAGTTTAACAATCACAATGTCACATCTAAAAGTTTGATTTTTTTAATATACATATAATTTATACATATATATGTTAATGCTTGTATATTATAATTTTGTATGAATACTGATAATCGCGAAGAGGATGCAGTGGGAACTGTTCAAATTGATCTTCAATCCAAGTTGTACAATGTAAGTATCAAAATTTCATTTAATAACAACATTCATCGCAATATAATTACAATGTTATTAATTTTGCATTTATTTCAAAATAATTTATCTAGGTTTTGCGATCAGTTTCAATTACATCCCCGCGGATATCGAACGCTTTGCGTGTAGGGCGCCATCTAAATTTATACACGAGGTAATATATAACACATTTAGCCGGCAAACTTTTGTTTGCAATAAATTAATTTATTTATCTGAGATGCTCATTGCAGCTCAGTTGAGCAGGTTATTTATTTTTTTAAGGAGGTTCTCTCAAATTGAAATTAAAAATTATTTTTTTAACTCAAGACATTTATAAACGTTTATAAAATAATATAATTATATTTAAATACTATTTAGATTTATAAATTATGAGAAAACCTCCTGAATAATCACACATTAAAATATACGACATATAATTTACAGCAGTACTTTCAATATCATAAAGAAATTTACAAATATTAAATTACTATAGACCTAATAGAGTGGCATAGGAACGAGTTAAATTGCAAATAAATTGAAAAAAAGAAAATATAGAAAGATTATTTTAAAATTTTGCAGAGATATTAAGAATTTATAGGTTGTACAATCATTTATAAAAATTACTATATTAAAAAAACGAAAATTTATTTCATTTATAAGAAAAAAAATTTCTCTATCATTATTAAATAAAAAAACATTTTTTATCTACAGGAAATTAAGAATAAATCATGTTAGATTGTACTTTTAACCTATTTTTTTTTTTCGAAGAAAACTAAATTTTTCAGTTGTTTTAAAAATGTATAAAAAATCGAATTTTTTATAAAAAGTTGTAGTAGGAAAAAAAAAAATGAATTTAGCTGTTTGTTGAAAATTTTTTTATACATTATACCGGTATTAATGTTGATATAAAAATCTCTGTTATTTAATGGAGATATAAATTTTTATCGTTCCCTAGGTCACTGTACTTTTTAAAATATATATTCTTATGAGCGATCAACCAATGTATTTATTTATTTTTTTTTTTTCGGACGCAATTGTTATCTATGCTTTATAATTATTTGTCGTCTTTTACATTATTAATAATATATGAGGGCAGATCGGTGAATATCTGTTTTTTCAAAGCATATACGACAAAAAATTCACAGTCTAACACGAAAGCTCTACATTTTTCTTCGTAAAGTTTCATTATTGTTAACATCTTGTATTAAGATATAAATTTATTATTATTATTTTTTTATTATTATAAAAACATGGACGTATAGCTTCCTCAATAAAATACAATTCACGTTCTTCTAACGTATTAATAATAATAAATCTCGTTATTTGCAAGAAAAAAAATGTTTTTTTTTTTTTTTTCAAGTTATTTTACATTACATTATTTCAATTACACCTGAAATAATGAATTTAAATGACAAAATTCTTGAAATATTTAGTTAAAAAAAATTTTGAAAATGATGAAAAAAAAAATAATTAATGTTTAAAATTGTTTAAGGTGGTGGTTGTGTAAAATTTTTATCATTAAATTAGATAGAAATTTTACATGAGCATTAACTGAATTCCAATGGAACTTCCATAATTTTGAAGCTTTGTTAAAACTTAGCCATATTGATTATTCACGGTTTTCGCATAGATTTACACCTATAGTGCATATTTATTATCAATACTAATTTGTTAGTATTGATAATGTGCAATTGAAATATCCTACATTATTAATATTCTATTGACAGTCGACAATATTAATTGTTCGACACATTGACTTAACATTTGCTAATACTTAACTGTTAGATTATAATACTGGGAGTTTTTTTTTTTTCTCAAGTCCTAGCAATAAATACTGATTTTTTTGCTTATTTGGCATTTTAAGTACAAACAGTTGGATCTTTGGTATTTTTAATACAGCATCAAAATGGGGCAAAATAAAAAATAATTATTGGAGTCGTTGTTAAAAACATTTTGTACTATTTTCTGTACTATAGAATTATTGTATATACCTTCTATTGGGTTTGATTGATTATTTAAACTTTGAAAATTTCGAATTTAAATTCGCAAAATTCTTTTTAAAATCATAAATTGAATCATAATAAATGTTTATGTTTTTAATATTTAACTAAAATTCAATTTTTTCAACGTTAAAAATTAATAAATTCAAATTTCACGTGTTTAAAACTAAAAAGATATATCACTGAAAAATTAAGAATATTTCAATTTTACTAATATCTTAATAAAAATGTGAGTTAGATAAATTTTACTTAGAATCTTTTTTGTAGCTAATTAAATTCTCTATAAAAAAAGTGTCTTGAAAAAAATTTCTATTCTCAGTAGTTTTTAAGATATTTCGATTTAAAACGCATCGAAAATATTATTATTTATACCTGTTTTGGTTTTAAATACGTGATTTATCAAAATTTTAATTTTTACAAAATCTTAATGAAGGAAATATAAATTTAAGGGTTTATTTTGGTGATTTGGCTAGACAAATGATTTAGAAAATTTAATATATAATAAAAAAAATGAAATTTAAACAAATGCCTGATATTGTAAAAAGTCTAGTTCTCTGCGCATAACAAGGTATATAAATTGGCAATAATTTGGCTCGGCAAATTTTTTTTCTGTATGATTATTCGGCAATTTGACCAATTCTCACTATTGTATATTAATAATATCAATGACCGCGCGTTCATATACTTTCAATCTATAATCGACTCAATGTCTCCGACTCAATAATTTCATTATATTCATCTATGACATACCTCGCGATGTAAGTCTGGTGGTGGAATATTTTGATACGTTGGTTGACTGTCTCGAAAGTGAGACCGAATAAGAAGACCAAGTCCAAGAAGGACGACAGGAAGACCAAGAAGAGCACAGATCAGTTCTCCAGTTACGCCGGGTGACCAAGCAATGGATCCTAAAAAACAAGAAGAAATATGGATGATTGTTGGACTATTGACAGAATTATTTTTCTCCCACCTCCATTTGGTCCAACGTTCATCTGGTAAATGCTCCACCAAATACCGGAGAGCGGCAGGGAGATGGTCATGGTGGCGATTGTGAAAACTGCACTTTCGCACATTGACAAGAAGTTCAATACAGCAATGGAAAAAACAATATAAGAGAAGATAAAGATCCATCCATGATTTGCCACACCTGAGCATGAAGAACCACCCCTAAAGTGACACTTTAATCCATGTTCGATCGTGCTATAAAGGGCTTTT
This sequence comes from Macrocentrus cingulum, assembly GCA_002156465.1. Lineage (NCBI taxonomy): Eukaryota > Metazoa > Arthropoda > Insecta > Hymenoptera > Braconidae > Macrocentrus > Macrocentrus cingulum. Next base: position 85,303 of record MVJL01004924.1, read on the forward strand.
GGAGAGAGATCCTAAAAATGTAAGAAAATATTATTAAAATCACGATTTTCATTCATGAAACAATCTACTCTAAAAAAAATAATGATAATGCATAACCAAGGTCATTTTGTCATTGTTTCGTGTAGATAAAAAAAAAAAAAAACATTTTTTCCATCAAATTTTGAAATTTCTTTATTTTCCTGATTTTTTTTTTGTTTTTTGACGATATCTTGATAACCAAGCAAGATATCGAAAAATGTCATAGAAGTTAAATTATTGAGGATGAAATTTCCTACAAAAAATGTTAAATAAATTTTTTTTTGTCTTTTTTAGTTTTTGAAATATTAGAGATTTTTTAAAATTTTTATTTTTTAAAATATCTCGAAAACAAAGTAAAATATGAAAAAAGTTTACTAAACATTTTTTATAGAGATTTAAATTTCCTATTATTTGATTTCTATGATATTTTTCATTATCTCGCTTAGTTACCGAGTTATCAGTAAAAAATGAGAAAAAATCAGATTTCCAAAGGGGTATATCCCTTAAAAAATTTAATGGAAAAAAAAAAATTTTTTTTTTTCTTCATAAGTTGAAAAAGAGTATACTTACTCGGCCAATTGGAAGAATGTCAATCCAGCAGAAAGTAAAGATGATAATAAACGTAATAACATGAATATGAAACAGTGTCTTGAGTATTGGAGGTTTTGGAAATTGTTTTTGCTTTATCGTTGGATCAGGATCGGTTACGTGCAATAAACGACCACCCTCCTCTTCAGAATTCCTGCGCCTGATGTCTCGCGATGATACAAGTCGAGAGACAGTGTAGAGAAAGGAATTTTGCTGAGCCGTCATCAAGCGACACACATTTTGCTACAAAATTAAACGTTATATTACCGTGTCGTAGGCACTGCAGTTCCAGAAGCCATTCAATACAACCAATCATACCCCAGAAGTAAAATGGAGCTCGAGTAGAGTGAAGAACATGGCAAAAATTGCAAGTGCTCCAACATACACTAGTGTCCAGATGGCACGGACACCCCAAGTGCCGCGGATCGCTACTGGATGTGCCGCTACTTCTCTTCCCCGGCAACGAAACTCATCGCACAGTCCGTAGTCTACACTGATGAATAAGCCCACGATGATGGTAGTACTGGAAAAGATGCGCTGCAAACTCATCACTGCAATCAGGTAATTAGATCTTTCATCATTAGCGATGAAAAATATTTTTAAGGAGGTGTTCTCATTGAAAAATATGAGATAAAATTTTTTTTTTTCATTTTTTTTTTGAAAGAAAAACAACGGATTGTTTGAAAAACGTCAATTTGTTAGTTCAGTGAGAAATAGCCTTTTTAAACGAGTGAATTTTTGATGTAAAAATCAACACTTACTTCGACGACAAAAGAAGAAATAGTAGACGAGTGAAAAGACCAGAGTGATGCCCTTGATTGGATCCTGAAGGTGACACAGCACTCGATCCTGATCGAGTGCCAGAGTGACAAGGATCCCGGCAAGTGCATAGAAACTGCTCATCTTCAGCAAGATACACCGAGAAATAGTGGATTTGATGCTGTTTGGTATTAGTGTTGGTGGTGGTGAGATTTTATCGCCGACAAAGTAGACGATTCCGAGGATACACGTGGAGAAAAATGACGTAAACAGCAGCCCTGTAGGAAAATTGATATGGATGATAAATTGATAAGCAATTTCTGGTTTTACGGATCAGTAGATTTTCAATAGTTTATACATGCCTGTGTAAGCGTTCGCTGCACTGCTCACACTTTCGAGGTAGAGTGGCAGAGTGACAACACATGTTGTGATGGAAATGGCGACGGCTACAAGGCTGCCAAGGAAACTAAATATCTGCCAACACGCGTGATCCGTGTCAAAGAGCTTGTCCGTTGACTGATAAGTCGTGTAGGGTGACTCCTCTGTGTCGGTGTACTCTTCAATTTCCACGTCGCTTGCGTTACACCTGACGTCGTCTTGCTCATCGTCGTCCATCATTGTTGTTCAGCAGGATTATATATTGAGTAGCCTGAAATATGGAGATGACTTGGGTAGATTTAAAAAATTCTTCTCGTATATTCAGAGTAGAATTTTTCTGGATAAAAAATGAACTAACGTTAAAAGTCGACATGTGATGGCATAACTTATAGCGATGCTATTTTTCATCGCAAGATTAACGAGATGTGAACGATTAATATCTATCTGCATGCGTGACTAGAAGTGTTGAAGAATTTTTATTTATTTTATTTTTATTGAAAAATTTTCTTGCCAGTTCTTTCATATTTTTATACAGGATCTTTGGGTTATTTGTATTTATATTGAAGAAAAAGTTTTTATTTTAATTAATTTTTTTTATTCTACAGTTGCCGCAAGCGTACTTTGTTACTGGTTAATTTTTAGCTGAGATAGAGCACTCTTGTTGAAAAGTTTCGTGATGATCAAAACATAAAATTTCCAACCATGTAGTTTTGTTTTATTCAGATTAATTACTGAAGAAAAAAAAAAATAATAAGAAATGAATTTTTATTAATAATTTAAATGAATAAATAAATTAAAATTTTTTTAATTTGTCAATTTCAATGAAAAAAGTAGAAAAAAAAATCGATTTTTTCTGAAATTAATAAATTTAATGAATTTTTAATTATTTAATTAAAAAAAAAATTTGAAAAATATTTGATTTTTTATTGTCACAAAATAATAAAGCTTCCGGATTAAATTTTGAAAATTATAAAAAATCACTGCGATAGTCATTTTAACGAGTTGATAGTGATTGAAAAAAAAAAAAAAAAATGTTTATGAGGTAATTTTAGTTGGATGAAGAAAATATTTACTTTAGGTTCATCTTGTTTAATTTAACACTTACCTCTCTATACGTGTAAAGACCTAACCTTTCGTCGCCCAATGGTAATTTTATGAACAACACAATAGGGAGAATTTTACGAACTTTCTCCCCAATGTGTTTAAGCTCTAAGTACTGGTTAAACTGTCGCTAATTTTTGATCACAATCGCGGATAAAAACAATGGCGACCCATTGCGTTTAGAATCTTCGAGGTGCACACAGGGTGTTTCCTCCCTTTTCGTCTTCATCCCCTTGACGTGTTTTCTGCGCAACTGCGAGCGCATGAGCGCTTTGCTTAGAAGTAAATTCATGTGAAAATATATTCGAAAAAAAATATATATTTAAACGAATCTCTGACTAATACGGATCATCTGGGATTGAGAAATAGTTGCTTTTCAATCCATCCAATCTTTTCACGATGAATATAAAGTCAAAAAATGTAAAAATGTAAAGATATCCATCGGAAAATATTTTTTTTATAAGTAAAAACTTTTTAAAACTATATTTTAAATATTATATGTTTATTATTTTCATTAAATTTATTAGTTGTCGATATTAATTATCATATTTTGAGGTATAATGATTTTTTTCTTTTTGCTAAGAAAAGGTCGTCACTGTCTTTTAGAGGTTTATATTTTATTTTCTTCTGCTTTTTTTTTTCTTACATGTTTGAATAATTTCTTAGATAACTGATAGGCATTGTTTGTTTGTGTTTGTCTTTATATTCATTTAAGATCACACAAAGTAAAGACTGCAGTGACGATCGATAAGAACTGGGTTAATACGATCAAGTAAAGCGCATTGAGCTTATGTTAGAATTACTAAATTTAGAAATTTGAAATATTGTTGAGATGTTTTATTTAATGTTAGATGACACTGGTGTTGCACTGTCAATAAATTTCATACGATCAGATATGTCATACTGCAAGAAAGACTCTTTCTTTCGCTCAAGGATGACATAAAAACCTTTCACTGACCATTTCACGATGGACTTTTATGCTGTAATCATACTTTAGGAGTTTATAGATGCCTACCCACGAGATGGATATTTTTACGTTGATGTGCGGCTCATGTTGACACGCATTTTGCGTGAAATAAGTATATACATAAAAAATATATTTTTGAAATAATCTTTTTTATAAATGAATAAGAGTCATATTTTAATATTTTATGGCTTTTAGTCTCTTTTTGTTACGAAAAAAAAACTTTTTTTTTTTTTCACTTCAAACTTTGAATTTTGTTGGAAAATTAATTTTATTTTAAACAATTAAGATACAGCAATGCAGTACTATTAAAAGTTTTATCAGCAAAGACCAATTTTTTTTTTAATTATCAATTTTTCTACAAGTTTTTGTTGTGATTACAAAAGACTGTTAATTGGTAAAAGAAAATAATTTTTTTGTCAAGATTTCTGATGGGAAAAAAATTTGTTTTATTCTTAAAAAAATACAATAGAGCTAATTTAATTGCTAAAAAAAATTACTCACAATTAAAAAAAATTTTTTTCCATTTAATTTAAAAATGTGGAAATTAGTCGGTTGGATATTTTTATTTTTAAAAACTAATTAATCTAATATTTAATAAACACAAGTAAATTTTTTTTTTGTGTTCATATAATGTGCTATAATTGCAGCGAGGAAAATTTTAATTAGTCTGTATTTAAAGCGAAAAAACTTGATTTTTTTATGTCACACGAATTTCACGTTGCAAAAAATCATGCTCTTAACTTTCCGGCCTAATAAAAATATTTTTCAATCAACTAAAAGCTTTAGCTAGTAAGTATGTCTGAAATTTTTATTTTGACAAAGAAAACTTTTAATTTATAATGAATATAATTAATCAAATTAACAGAATAGTTTATCAACTTTGGTATTATAATTGGAAAAAGTTTTTTTTAGTATTTTTTATGATTTAATTTGTATAAATTGTCGAGTGTAGCACCTGGTACTCGATTACTATTGTGTTTAATGTTTGATATTTCACACTACCGTCAATAGAAAAATGTAAACACACATTACTATAGCGCGCACGTACAATGTATAAAAGGTCTTTAGATAAGTGCGGCGGCCCGAGGCTATATCGCCGGCCGCAATCGGCCCGCGTCGCAGTCAACGTGCGGCGTTCTGACAAGACGGATCGTGTCGGGAGTTGTCCACTATTTTATCAAGTATCTCGCGTTACGATGCCACACTGGAGTTGCATTATTAAAAGTCGATGAACAAGTAGTTTTAGTGGTGAAAATAAAATTTATTTAGTGCAATATCACGTAAAAATAAATTTAAAAAATGTCAGTTTCAGTGAGTGAAAAAATCTGTGGACAAAATAACGTGGGCGTCGATGTGACAAACTGCTAGAAGAGTAGAAAAAAACTTTGGCAACAGATCAAAGTGACTGCAATTTATTGCTGTACAATGGCGTAGTTGTGACTGCAATGAATTAAATGAAAACTCGATTGTACAAAAGTGTTTTTCAAGCTTCGTGTGCAGTTGAACAAAGTTACAATTTTTTTTTTTCGAGTTATAAAAAAGTAAAATTTGAGTTTTTTAAGTGAAATATTGGTGATGTATCGATGAAAATGTCTCGTAGAGCTGTGAAAAACAAGAGAAAACTCGACGGTAGTGACTCATCATCAAGATGAGGTAAGAAACTTTCTCTTTCTTGTGTTTGTTTTCATCGTAAAAATCCAGCGATGCATGACATCATCAAAATATTGGCCCGTATCTTTATGTCCACTGAATGCAATAATTTTTCCCGCTACTGAAAAATGTTTATAGTTAATTAAAAATATTAGTTAATTAGCTAAAAATAAGGTCAATTGTATATTTTTCTTTGTAAAACACATCGGAGTAATTATTTAATGGCCGATGTAATAATTTAATTAATTTTCTTTACTCGTAATATTTTTATTGGAAAATAGCATATATATGTCACTTTGGTAATCAAATTTGTAATATATATTTCACTCATATAACCAATTAGTTACTTCATTTATAAATAAAATATTCCGTGTAACTAGATACTTATTTTATATTTTTAAGTGAAAAAAAAAAAAATTACTTATTGTAAAACATTTTTTTTTTTTCTTCGAATTAATGGTTTTTATTTTTATATTATTTCGGCTTAATTTTTTTGTTTTGACGGATCAATTGCATAAAAATCAAAAGAATTTGTTATAAAATTTTAAATATCCAATTTGATGCATTTTATGGCGAATTTTTTTTTTTTTTTTTTTGGAGATTTTTTTTATCAGGATTTAAATTACACGTTGATGGTGAATAATTTGGTGAAAATTGCAATTTTTACGTAACACAAAGTTTTTTCAACTGCATTGAAATGGTTGCCACATTCGAATTTTTTATTCATCACAATTTTTTTTTCCTATACTGCATCGCATGATGTAGTTTACTGGGAGCTCAGTCCCTCTGGCGTGGTCTAGATCGTTTCAAGTGAGTTCTATATACGTGTTCACTTATGATTCTGAAACTCAACACTACTACTTATATGCTGTATAATACTTATCCGATCGATTGCATTCATAATCTCGACCTTGCCGCGCGGCATCATCAGTAGTACGGGCAAACCTTTAATTGGACGTCCGTTTTATCATGGTAATTTTACCATCGAGAAAATCATCCGCATTCTCATCGGCAATCAATAACTAATCTTCCATTATTCGATAATATACAATAAAATTACTTTTTCCTTAAAATTCGTATTTAAATTAATTTTTTTTATTAACAAAAAAATTTATGAGATCTTTTAAAAAATTCATCAGTACCTTAGATAATTAAAAAATGTTGAAATTTAAAGTTAAAATAATTACTAATCTTATTTAGATATTTAAAAATGACGATTTAACGTTAAATGTTATATTTTTTTGATATTATTGTATTTTTTACAATATCGTAAATATCTTGAAAATTTTTATGTATAAATTTCTTTTATTCATTTTTTCTTATTTAGAAAAATCAGGCTCATATTTTATTTATCGTATTGAGATTTATTATTGAATATATGATTATGAGAATAAAAGAAAAATTAAAATCAAATGACTGCGTGCAATACTATATTGACTATACGGCTTTTCATAGAGCAAAAAAGGTAGAAAAAACTGCATGAGGATATTTAAAAATAAAATAATTTCTGCTTACAATTTATTTTTGTTTTCTCAGGCTTAAATTGGCTCGATCATTTTTTTTTTCGTATATATATAAGCGCAGCGCGCGTGATGAATGTATATCTTGATGTGCATTATAGCATCAAAAGTCGATGAGAATTGCATTTGCGTGTACGCGAATATTGATATAACATATATGTTAAACTTAGGCTATATAAGGATCGATGCTCGACTTTGAATAGAAACTTGATGCGAGGGTGATGTACTGAACAATCCGACTGTTCAGTCGATAGTAAATAACAAAATTCACTAGTACGGGTTGATAAAATCGCGTTAAATCATGAAAATTCGATTGAAAACGTCATTTTCATTTTTAAAATTGTTGAAATTTATCATTTCCACTAATAAAAGACTCAATTTTTCTATATAGTCAATTATTATTGCTATTTTTTATGACACAAAATACACTATAATCTCTTTAAATTTATCTGAATAAATTTGAAATTTTATTAAACATTATAAAATTTTTTTCTTCATTTTTCATGAATTTTTTTTTTTTTTTTGTGGCACGCTATAATTATTTGTCAATTATTGTCAGGCAGGTAATGTTATAGCGTGCTGCTGCATGGCAAAATGTATGGAAATTATTGTTGGCAATTCAGGTCAAAAGTATGACGGCAAGTGCTCAATGATTGGCTTGATCTTGTTCTTTTTTTTTTTTTTTATATTACATTTATCGTCTGCCAAGTCAAGGGGAGATTTCGAATTGAGATAAATGTTAAACGTGCTGTAGAGCCTGGGTGAATAAATATAAATTTATGTGTCTAGTGACGAAAAAGGAAGAATATAAAAATATTTCGAAGAAATTGTACGGTGGAAAAAAAAGTTTATTTACCGTGGAATTAAATTATGTTATTATATCATACATGAAAATATATAGTAGATTTTTTTTTTTTTATGAATAATTAGCTTCATATAAAAAATTTCATATAATTCAAGTTTATCCTTATTAATATGTAAACATTTGTTTTTATCATGCTTTACTGATTTATCAATGAATATATCAGTAATGTTTTAATTCAGATTTTTTTAAATTCAAGTTTATATATTAATTTTTTAACATTCATTAAAAATTAAATTTGAAACTGAAATTTTTTTTTTTTTTTATTTTAGAAATTAAGTGAGAAAATACTCTTTGTATGCAAAATTTCGATTAAAAATAGTAATATTAAGTAATATTTGAATTGTAGCTTTAATTTTCGTTACAATGGATTATAAGGGACTAGATTATATAGAATTTTGAAAAATTTGTAAGTATATTTTATGATTGATCGAAACTTTCTTGCTGAATGCACCGCATGACTCGATAGTAGCATCAGTTTGCTTATTGATCGATATGTAAATGAAATTTGAGCTTCCTCGGGGTCTCTAAGGATCTCTGTCCAACTTAATCAGATTATTCGGGTGGTTACAGTCAAATGCAACATAGTTTCTGAACTCTCTGAGCTTCTAAAATGTTGGCCGATACAAATAAACGGTAGTTAATTGTCAAATTGTTGAAATTAATGTATTTAAATCACTCGAATATTTTTTAGACAATGCAGTTATCAATTTAGGGCAAAAAAAAAAAAAAATTGATGAAATTTTTCAAATTTTAATATTTCTATTTTTTCAAAATGTCTACTGTCTTTTGTTAAATTAAAAATTTTTTTTGAACAATTTAAAAACACAATTTTATTAATTATTTTTAGCTTAAAATTCACAAAAAAATAAATTTACGTCCGGAATATTCTGAAGTTTCGTCAATATTTCCCTTATATTCGCATTATAATTATGAAAACAATAATTATCGAGTTAAATATTGTTTTAATTGAGTTAAAAATAGTTATTATAGATAGTTTAAAATTTATTTTTTTGTATTTTACATAATTTTACTGTATAAAATGGTTTTATTTAATTTTTTTTTCGTGAGATTTAATGTTTTTTTTTTTTTTTTTCCGTGAATTAGGTTTTAGATTATACATAAGATATTGCTCAGTAAATGCGAAAAATTTGCGTGAAGCTATAGAAAAAAATAAAAACTTAGTATAAGTAAGTATCTCTTAATGCTGTAGTTGCGCTATAAACGACACAAGTCAGGAAATTGTGTGCGTGACCAGACAAATTTTGTCTTCGCACTCTCTCTCGCTGTATCTTACCCTACGACTGGTATTTGCTCGTTATCGTTATTATCGTAATTTCACTGGCTTTGCCTTGATTAACCCAATTTCCTCTTTTTTTTTTCTCATGGCCTTGTCAACTGCTTTCTAGTCTTTACGTTTAGCCCGCTGCGAGCGCAGCTTTTTCTCGCACTATTTTAGACAAAATGTGCCACTTAATTTTAGATTTATTTTATGCACTATATAAATTTTCAGTTAAATACTATTATCATTTGAGAATTTAAAAAATATACCTGGAAAAATTCTTTTTATCCAATTTTGTGGTTTAATTGGGTTAAAAAGGTTATTAGTATTTTTTTTTTTCGACTGTAATAACTGATTCTAGGTGAGTATAGTAAGGGTGGTGAATGACAAGTTATGCTTGAAGTAAATCATTGAGAGTTTTCTCGTTTTTTTTTTTTTACTATGCCCTTCACGTATTTCGTGTCCAAGTTTTTGATTTCTTTCCACAGTTTACTTTTAGGTGTCTTAGGATGGGTAAACTCCGAATTAGAGAAGGTCACTGAGTATAGTAAGAATACATAAGAGGTTGTTATATAATTCATGAGATGCTGGATATTAATTACTTATTCATCTCTGCATTTAATGAAATATAGTTTTTTTTTTTTTTTGTAACTGATATAGTTCAATTGATTCAGAGATGAATAAATAATTTTTGACGGCCGATTTAATTCCAGCTGACGTGACACACACTATTAATCAACAGATAAATGTAGTGTACAATTGGATATTTAATAATACTTTGTTTGTTGTCATTTTTCAAGCTTCTGAGCTATTTAAACTTCATTCTACCTCGGCAATATTTATTTTTATTGTATACAGTTATTGCACAATCGATATACACTTTGACAATGAAAATTAAAATGTGCAAATTTGTTATAGTAGAAAATAAACTTGAAAAATGGAAATTTAAACGGTCAAATAAAAGTATTGATTTGTGAGATATTGTGAAAAAATTCGTTTATATTTACATATTTATTAAATTTTTTTTATTAACGTGTTTTGATTCACTGAAAAATTGAATTTCTATTTTTTTAAATAATCTTAATAATGCAGCTACATAAAAAATATCATGTATACTCTCTCAAAACGGAGAGATATAAAATTGTAAAAAAGTACAAAATGAATGATATAAATATTACAACGTATGATAACAATATATTTCTTTGTTTCACCCTTCAATTTTTTCCTAAGATTCTTCTGTCTCAAAGCCATAAAACGTGTGTACTAAACTTTAACACTAGCGTTTTTCTGGTTTATTGAACCTACCCCTTCATATATTGCTGTCGAATATATAGGTATATGTCCAAGCTTGAGAACTCGTTGATCCTTTGCTAAGCCGACAAAATTGAAGTGCGATAGGCCAGTGAACGAAATCAACGCGTATTTTTATTTTCTACTTGTACATATATGAAAATATTTACATTATCCCAGTAATTATTTTTTTTTTTTAAATTTAGAACACTATCTTTACTATTGATAAAATATTTGTTTACTTTGAGAAAAAAAAGTATCATTAAAATTTGAAATCTGTCACAAAACAATTTACTTTAAGAGATACACTTTATCTTGAATAATTTAAATTTTAAAAACTTTTAAATTTAATTATATTTCGCCTGTTAATATTGCAGATTGCTTCCTCCCGGTAATAAGGAAACAAAAAAAAAAAAAACACTGAATAAATGAGGAAAACAAAATTTTTCTCCAGAGTTTTCATTCTAAATATTTAGTGCTATTTTTTTTTTAAGGCCAATTAAACAGTGATTAATTTATTTAAGACATATTTTCCGTCACTAAAAATTTTTTTTTTCTATAATTATTGATATTTTGTATTTAAAAAAAAAATGCGAAAATATATATCTAAGGAAAAAAAGAAAATTTAAAAATAATATGAAGCACTTGATATCAGAAATGCACGTTTCAAACGCTTTTAAGTATTCTATGAAGGAAAAGTCGATGAAACGTGGCGGAAAATTTCTCGTGAATAAATTATATCGTGTTATATATGTATATTAAGATTTTTTATTCTTCCGCTTTTTTCCATTATACAGTAAAATATCACAATATACCTAAATAATTCTGCTACGCTGATCGTCCTACACACAATGCTTCCTCATTTTAGTCTGTTCATTGTTTAAAATTTTTTGTTTTTTTTTTTTTTTCAAGTATTAAATTGCATGCTCTTGAGAGTGGTATAAAGATTTTTTCATGCTACATTTTTAGTAGATTATTAAAAAAAAATGTATAGACTGTAATTTAACTTTTTTTCTCTTGTATTTTCTGTTGCAGAATTTAATCATGATGGACTAACGAAGCAAACGTGGCATTTGAGCTATTGCAGCTTGCGCCTTCCTCAGGTGATAAAATCGACCGTAATAAAAAAAAACGTCAGTCGGATTGTGTAGTGAAATAAAATGGAGAAATTCGGAGAATTGCCAAAAAAAGAGTGGAGTCAGCGACTGAGTCTTCGAGGAAGTCGCAGAAGTCATCAGGTATTTATGAAAATTTATTTTTATTTTTTATATTCAGGTGATAAAAAAAAATATCACACAGGTAATTTCGACGGTAATTCTCGTGTATTTTTAATTTTTATTGCCTTGAAGATATAAATAACCTTATTCTCTAAACATCTGGATGTATTTTAGTTTAAAATAGACCAAATTTATCGATCATTTTTGTTTTTTTGTATACGCATATAAGATTATACATAAATTAAGTATTTTTTTATTATTTAAAAATTTTTTTGAATCTGAAAAAGTGAATTTAGTGTGTGTTCTGTTGACTTTAATTTTTAACTTATGCTATTATGTGAATTATTTAAAGTATAGACTAAATGATTGACAAGTTAACGTTTTGAGAAATGTATTTTGTTGTTTTTATTTTACTCTAAAAAAAAAAAAAAGTCGGAAACATGAATAAGAGAGCATCAACGTGTCTTTATGAGATTTTTGGCAAAAATCCAATATGAAAATAATGTGAAAAAAAAAAAAATTTTACTTGAATAATTCTTTAATTTAAGTAATTAATAATATTCTAAAGAATTAGGATCTTTAGAAAAAGTTATTAATAGTTATTTTTACTGAAGAAATTTGTATAATTAGTACTAATAATTTCTTGTAAATTATTTTTCACCTGTATGATAATTAAATTAGCTCCATCTCGATAAAGTTAATATGGTCAAATTTTACTATTAATAACATATCCAACTATAATAATAATCCGAAAAAAAGACGATTTTTTCAGCGGTAAAAAAAAAATATAGTGCGCGTATTAAAACAATTAACTATACTTTGGTGTTTTAAATTGAAATATCTTAAAAAAAATTAAAGATAGAAATTTTCTTCAAGAGACCTTTTTTATAGAGTATTTTATTAGCTACAAAAAAGATCTCTAACAAAATTTTCCTAACTCGCAGTTTTATTAAGATATTATGAATCGAAAATTTTTTTGGTGGTAGGCCTTTTTGATTTTAGACTCACGATATATAAAAATATTCAATTAAAAATTTTATTTTTCAAATACTTTTTCAAGATATTTTTAAAGATCGAATGTAAAAAAAAAAAAAAATTTTTTTTTCTTTTTATTACCTGATATTTATTTTTTTTAAAAAAATTTAAATTTTCTCCGAAAAATATGATGCCAATAAATTTGCCATAAAATTAACCCCTTTGCTTGCAATTCAATTAGCTCTTATTATCCATTATTTCTTTATTCGAATTACCTCGTGCGACTTGAGAATAATGGTTACAAAATCGCAGGGTAGAACGAATCGATTTGGTATTGTCATAACGAGCGACAATTGTTCATCGTACAAAACCACAAAATAGCACAGAAATTCTTACAATACATTACTCAATCCAACTGTCTACAATCAGATAATTTTCAACATTTTTTATTAATTAAAACGCATAATTATTAAAAATTTATAAATTACCATTTTCTACGATATATCTCTAAAAACGAAATATTGATTAAATAGTTCAAGATTTTTTTTTACATGTATCATGATTGTCGAAGAATGGAATTTTAATCAATATTGTCAATCATACATTGTTTTTCATATGACATTATATTTAACTATCTATTTATTATTATAATATATTTTTAAAATAAGTAGTGTGCACACGAAAACAAGGGAGAAATTCAATCACATTTTTCCAAACATACCGCACAAAGTGATCGAATCAAACTTTTACAACCAAAAACTTTCTGTTTCATTGTATAAGAAAACTTTAATTTTTGTTTTTTTTTTTTTTTGTTGTTAGTTTTGTAACTTTCTGATTCTTTAAGTTTTTTCATGCTACAATGTTTGCCAAAAATTATTTAAACTTATTTTTATACAGAAAATAATAATTATTTTATTGTCAATTATTTTAAATAAAATTATTTTATATAATCGGTGTAATTTGAATAAAAATCATAAATTCATTATTGAAAACAATATTTCTTTGGTTTTAATTATGTTGAATTAATGAAATATCGTATAAATTTATTGAAAATGTATAAAAATATTTGAATTGAGTAAAAATATCGATGAATAACTGTTTGCATCAACGAAATAACCACTATAAAATGTTTATTTACAAACTGGAGTAGTAAAATGAGATAAATAGTTCAAAATCTATTGTAAAAAAAATTTATTTTTATTATGTAGAATTATTTATTTCACGTATACTTAATAGAGCATTCTATGTATCAAGGTTGAAAAGTCAGTGTTTTAGTGAAGGCTAATGCGCCCACATATTTGTCAATTCCGTTAGGTTTAGTTTGAAAAAGTAATTCCACTCTTGTTCAACTGTTTTTTAAGTTACAATTATCGATAAACTTGAGTTTACCGGACTTTTCCCATGAAAACTGACAGTTTTTCTCTATTTTTCTTCATTTTTTTCAATTGATAAATGATGGTTTAAATTTTTTAGAGCTTTTTTTGATTAATTTAATATAAGTTGTGCAAACGTTACTGCAATTTTCACATTTGCGAACTGTCGAATTAAACATTAGCCAAATTATAGGGGGCTCAGGGGCCACATGCGCGCCGGAAAGAGGGAGATAACCGACCTAGGCAGACTATGATGAGCGAGCGCCTATTTATACACGCATAAATACATGGCTGCGAGTGTGCAGATATTCAGTCCTGTATCAGATCGCAGGCAACTGACAGGCAAGCTGGGTGTTGGAAAATACACACTTCACCGGTACTAATATTTCGGATGAGTGCAAAATGTGTTCACTTCCTCTTCACTCCTGTCTGACACCAGGAAACTCCGTGTCTACACGCTTGTCCAAACTTTTATCACAACTCATTGCCATATTTATTTTTGCATTTTGTGCCAACGCAGTTTTTTTTTTTTTTACGTGCCATTTTGTCTGTTAGCTATATAGTGTTTTGGAATTATTTTTTGTACAGTTTTTCAATGCTTTTGAGTGTATAGAGAAATTAATTGAAAAATGCGATAAGCTCACTTTGATATTTTTTGAAATCAAAGTCGTTAAGAGTTAAAAATAAATACACGAAAAAAAAAAATTAATCACCTGTTGGTGAGTTGATAGTTTTTATCTATTGTCGAAATTTTTTGTATTGTCTAAAGTATTTAATAATATTCTGCAACTTTTTATGTGAAAAATTTTTTTTTTTAATAATTTTTACAACTAAAAATGTCATTGTGATAAATCTCAACTATGTGAGAAGAATTTTAGAATTTTTTATCGAGTATTTTATTAATAATTAACGATTAAAATGTGATTTTAATTTTTAAAAAGTAATCAATGATAAAATTGATTAATTTTTTTGTTTATCGATTTTTTTATTATTTTTTTTTTTTAATGTCTTATTTTTTGCTGTACAAATAAAAATGTCAGTGAAGGAATATAGTATTTCGACATATCAGTCTAAAAAGTTTTTGTTGTTAGGAAATTTTTTATTTTATGTGTGAATAAAATTCGTTGTGGTTATAATAAAAGTAGGAAACAACATATTTTCCCGCTTTTGCCAGCTGTGATGTGGTCACTGAAGCAAAGTAAACAAGGGCAAAAATGTTCGTGCTTGAGCTGCACGCGATATAACCAACTTGGTTATAATATTTCAAAAGTTCAAGTTAAAAATCGTGATATAAAACTGATGAGAAGAAAAATTACAAAATATATATGTTTTTAAACCATATATTAAAAAACCTTTAAAAAAATTGTTTTTTTACATTTCTTTCAAGTGATGTTAATCACTTTTTTAAAATCTTCTAGTATTTAAAGTTAATTATTTACATGTTGCAGAAGAGATAAAAAATTTAATTCTATTATTGACCTTGTTTATAAAAAAAAAAAAATCAATATAAAATATATTACTACATATTGCAACTTCACTGTATATATTTATTGATTCAAACAATAGCCAAGAGATTGAAGAAAAATATATTTCACACATAAAAATCCGTTTGGGCAAACAAAAAATTCTTTTATAACGTTTATTTGATTTATTTATCGCAATTTTTTTTTTTTTACTTGACCACACAAATAAAATTCACTGAATTGTACTTTTTTTTATTTAACATCTATATAATAAACGGTAAAATTTATTTTAATAACAGAAATACCAAAAAAAACCCACAATTTTTATTCACAATATGTAAGTATTAAAAAAATGGTTTTTCTTAGCATTTTCGTGTTTGAAAAATTTTTTTCTACATTCAATAAAGTATCTATTGAAACAATTAATTATATAATATAGTTTTAAGACTGTAACCACTCTAGAATTTACAAATAATACAATAACTATACGTTGATATGATTAACTTATTTATTTTTTCATTTTTTTCAAGTTTGATGTCATCAAAGAACTTCTCTGTACTTTTAAGCGGATATAAACGTCTTTAAAGTAGTTTTATAAGTTGAACTACATACATATCTATATATGAGAGAAGTTATCAGAGAGGAAATACGAAAATTCCTTGAAGGATTTTATTTGAAGAATGCATCTTTCAAATAATATCAAAAATCAGATTATAGCTACTCTTTATGCAAAGTATATATTTTTATATAAAAATATTTGTCTTATTTATTTAATAAACCCTTGAAACATGATTTTTAAAATACTTTTTGGAAAAAAATTTATTCGTTACATTAACGCAATATTTTGATTCAAATTTTAGGGTGAATTTGGACCAAGACCGATGACTGGATCTGTTCGAAGTACCAGACGTTGGGCAAGCTTGCGACATCATGTTACCACCGGGGATGGAGTTAAGCCAGCAGTTGAGTTGTTGTTAAATCAGGAGACAAATTCCAGGGTTCCAACGCCAAACTCTCAGCCTCATTCACCCAATACCCCGAGGACACCACACACTCCCGTTCGAAAATCAAACTGGGAAGTGATTGAGCACTTTACAGGAGCTCCACGGCCCTCGATTGTCACGGTAAAAACGCAATATTTATCATTTTCAACTCTGAAATAAATTTAATTCATTGTCATGCACAGATGGGCCTTGGATCCGAAGTTGGTGTAAGTCTTGCTGCTGGAGTAGGACCACGAGATCCAGTTTCCGATTGTATTACAACTGTTGGACTAACTGAAAATAGCCGCAAATGTGCACTCAGCCGATTTCTCAGCAATTTGTGCATGTCTCATCGATTTAAAAATCTGCAGGTAAATTTTTCCTGCTAGAAAATTTTTCTTCAATTAATTTCATAACAGTTACTGATGATATTTACTCGTAAATTTGAGTTAATAATTTAGAAATACACTTTTTTTTGATTGAATGAAAAACAATTTCAAGGGACAAAAAAATTTGGCTGTAGAAGTTAGAAAAAAAAAAACGAAAAACTCGGTGATTTTATTCGGATCAAGGAGAGTATCATCAAGGATATATCGTATTGTTCATTTTTTTGCTTTTCCTGCGTATATTGTAGTGTATATATAGAAACGACGGGTGTATCGTAAGAGAATTTTTTTTCTCTCGAAAAAAAGGGACAAAAAGGGTATCAGTGGTTGGGATCCTCAAAATACTGCGCCATGTGTGTGTCTCGATGTGAAACGTGATTTCTTTTCTTTAGCAATGACATTTCCCAAGTTCTGAACAAATTTATATATCCCAAAGAAACGAATCAGAATCATACAAAGAGAGAGCTTCTTCGTTTACATTGTCAGCTTTTTTTCATTGTCTATCAATATCTTTATTCTGGTTTTTCCCCTTCGACTTTTTCTCGATGTTAAAAACATCAAAAGGCTTTTAGACAGTATATTGAACGACAGACACTGTGTCAATTTACATCTATCATAATATAACTGTGAATTAACATGAAATCATTGTGGGTGATCAACGATTGCTGTTTAATTCGCCATGATCTTGGGTAGTATAATTAATTGTCCGAGTGACAATTAGGGATGAATCGATCGTTTCGCACTGTTAATACTAGATGCAGTGATGGAAATGTACACTCGACACCGAGATCTCTCTTCTGAATGACGCAATCTTCAACCTAATGAGCAAATTAATTGACATTGCAGAAACGCGTAAGGCGATAGACCATGCAAATTATCTTTGCTAATTAGTCACCTTCATCTAAATAATTTAATTCCAATAATTTCTTCAGTTTCCATCTATTAAATTTACAAATATTTTAATTTTCGTTATTTCAAGTGTTGGAATACAGAAGTTTTATGTGTGTGTTAAGGGCGGTGGAGATCGATTGAAATGTATTCTAGGGGCAAATTTTTACCACTCTCTCTCGTTTTCTTTTATTGTGTATTGCAAAGTTTTGTTCATGTTTGATGTGTGATTATTTGTTATCTAGAAACTGATAAGAAGATAGTTTTTTTCCAAGTTGAAACGGAAATAAATGTTGATGTATTTTATCTATCGATTGAAATAGATATTCAGGGGGGTGATGAGAGTTTTATCCGCGTGCTTTTTCATGTTATCTACATGAGTTTATATTTTTCACTTGTTAAAATGTTGTTTTTAAATTTTATTCGTTGATTAAAATCGTTAATTGCACGTGATAAATTTTTGTTTCAATCTTTCGCCATTCGTTTGTTGTTGATTAAATGTATTTAAATTGGATTTTTTTAGGCTTAGTTATTATCAGTAGGTTGTTTCATATAGAAAATTGGAAGGGAAAACTGGCGAGTTGTATGTGCAATGTTAAAGGTCGCTAGAATAAGCCAGAAAGTCCTCGAAACTTCACTCGCATGACATACCCTTGATGACGTTGTGTGTGCAAATATAAATGAGTTTGCCAATGTTTTCCATTAGACGTTTTGCTTTTATGAAATCGATATATCAAATAATGCTTTATGACTTATTTAGAAATTAATCTTTTAATGAATCATTAAAAATGAAGAAGAAAAAACTTTGAAATTCAAAGAAATTGACTAAATTAGTTCAAATATGGACTTAAAATAATTTTTTGCATCTAATTAAAATAGAAAAATTGAAATTATTAACTTTTTTCATGAAAATATAATTAATTAAATGCATTTTAATTAAGTGTTTTTTTTTTATTTTCAATTTGTATGATTTAAAAATTGAATTAAAAAAAAATAGTGTCGAGAAGAGTAATTAAAGTTAATTGTAACAATTAATTTATCGTTGCTGTCGAGTAAAGTGAAACTTGTAGCCTCGATTACAAGGGATAATCAAGGCTTCATTTAGCCCATGACTGAAATTAATCTTTAATATTGTAAAATATCCCTTGAAACACTATTGTTTAAGATAAAAAATATTTATGAACCTTGTGAAAAATGCGTTTGTCACAAAAAAAATATTCAATTAAACTTTCATCTGTGTGTGTGTTCGAATAAGAGTGGAATTGTATATACTGTAGAACAATTTATTAATTGAATGTCCTTTTTTTTTTACTTTCAGGTAGAAATGCTGTACCAACGTTATTTTTTGCGGATGAATCAGAGCAATATGACACACGTATTAGGATTATTAACAGCCCTGGCGGTGGCACTTGGAATTCTCATATTTCGAATGATACTGTCGAGTGATCAGGCTTTCTTCATTCTCATTCAAAGGACAGATAATCTTGCATTGGCACTCACCATTCTCACGTGTATTATAACTTATGCTGGTAAAAATTTGCTTATGATTGATTATTTCTTAAGTTTCATCAATTTTTTATCCCCAGAACACACTATATCATAAACTTTTGATGAATAAAGTTGGCTTAAAAGTTTTTCATCATCACTCACAATTCACAATTTACCCATATTAATGTACGAAAAAAATTTTTTTTTTAAATCAGTTTGATAAAAAATTTTTTAGCTGTTATTAACGAATTTAAAAACTTTCAATTTCAAGTTTAATCACTTTTTGACGGTTAATAGTTTGTGAATGACTTTCAAAAAAAATTTTTATCAATCGGATTTTTTGAAATAAGTTTGAAAAAATAAGAAATTTCGATGTTATCATGTGTAAATTTTTTTTTTGTCAGATTTAAATGTAGATATTTTTGATTTGTTTGAGCTCAGTCCTCGTTGCTGCCATATCGAGGCCAGGAATGAATGAAGTTTGGCTAGCAGGAGTGAGTGGGGCAATTTTAATGACCTTGCTGGCACTGCAAATTACTCTAAACATCCACTTGGCAAGCCTGGCTAATTTAGGGGACAAGGAAGTAGAGGAATTGAACGAAGGGGACGATGCTACGACATCGCGTTCGATATCGACACCGAGAACAAGCCAATTGCGAACAGGAGGACCACTTGCCGCTGCCTGGGCCGTTTGTTTTTTCATCTATATGGCTTACGCTCTCTTGCCTATTCGCCTGCGATATGCCTGCATAGCTGGCGTCGTGTTTTCCGTCGCTCATCTCATCAGTGCTGTGCTACTCTACTCTCAGGATTATCCAGCTCTTCTCGCTCATGTAAGTCATAACACACATGTATTTCAATTTATTTATCCTGCTTTCTATACTCTATTCATCATACTATGCGACGCGTTCGCATTAATCGTGAAGATAAATCATAAAATCACTTGCAACAGTTTTTTTTTAGCAAGCAAACAACATCTATTCGTTAGAAACTTAGTCAATGGTCATTAGTTGATGGTCGATAGCAATTGAATTTTTTTTTTGCAAACGAGCATTTTGTTTTTATAGAATTCGGATGAATAAATGACTCTTTTTAATTATTTGCTTTTGCTTCGTGGTCACGTCTCTCTGCAAAATGAAAAATACAATGTTGCAAGGTTATCAATGTTAAATGTAGATAAATTACAAATAAATTCTCACTTCTGCGTTTTCATCGCGTTTCCTGTCCCTAATCGCATAATTGCATGCATTAATATTTAAGATCTCTAATTTTTCTAGTTTTTATCATTAATCGTGTGGTTGATAAATACACACGAGCTAGTAGACATGAAATATTACAATGCTAGCTTTCGATAATAATTTAACACGCTACTCTGACAATAATAATATATTTAAAAATTTTATATAATTTTCTAGTTATTTTTATTGATTTTTTTTTTTTTATTGTTATCAATTATAAATATACTTAACATCAGTTGCCTCAGTGTTGAATTTCACAGAGAGAATTTGCACAATTGATATTTGATCGTTTTAATCAAATTTCAGAGAATTTAATTCTCCTCGATTGCGAAAAGTTTGATTTAGAATTTTAAATTTTAACTATTTATTATTTATTATTGAAGATTTAAGGATTGAAGGGAATGTTAGAAAAAATATTTTTCCCGTTATAATTCATGAAAAAAGGAATATTTAAATATTTAATATTGCTTTTATCACGACAAGATGAAAAAAATGAATTCACGCGTTTTCTATTCGGTTTAAAGATATCTCAACCGTTGAACAAAGTATTTTTAGCTTAGTAAAAGTTAGATAATAGCTTTTAATAGTGGTTAAAGCTTTTGAGTAGCTTTTAGTACTAAATACGCTTTACTATAGAATAGTGTGTCGCAAGATTACTGACTTTGTTGAATGCATTGATAGAAAATATCTTTGAAAAAATTTCATTGCATATAAAATTTCGATTTTCTTCGATTGTTCAGACTATACAGCGATTGAGTTTAGAGTTTGCAATTGTGTTCTTTGCTTTCAACAAGTTTCTGATAAAGTTTAATAAGATTGTTCTGTAAATTATTGTTTAATTTAAATCTATTCAAATTTATTATTTAAATAAGTTGAAAATAACTGCAGTTAATACTTGTAAATACAAAATTTAAAATTTTGATTATTTACCAGTTAAATTTAGGCTTGTATTCGGTATAATGGAAAACATGACACTGATTTTTAGCTTACTATATTCGGCTTATACAAAACAGGTCAACTCCCCTCTTTTACAAACATGATACTCTTCTGAAAACTTTTCATGAAAATGACTCAGAAGTTTTCATCATCTTCTGCATGAATAATCAAATTGCTGTTATATATTTTTTATCATTAGTCATTCAAAATAAAATCTATCAAATACGTGACTTTTAAATGATTAATTTGACGTTATCGTAAAATCGAGAGTCCTTTGATTTTTTTTTTTTAGCATTTAATGAAAGCTTAAGAGCACGTACTCTAATATAATTTATTTTTCTTCTGTAAATTTGTATTTTATTTTTCATTCTGCTTTTGATTATAATTACAATTTTTTTTTTTTTTGCAATTTTTAAAAGTTTTAATTATTATTGACAGTAATTGGAAGAAAAAGTAAAATTAGATTTCTCAATAATTTCGTGGGGAATTATGATTTAATTATTTAAAGGGTATGTCAAAGATTGATGAGCCGCTATTAAATTTTTTTACGCTTTAATTTTTATCACAAGACTATGATTAATGGTGAAATCATATTTTTTTAAAAATATTTTTCACAAACAAAACAAATAGAATTTATTGGAATAAGTGCCTATCTATGTGTGATTTATTTAAATTATAGTTTTGATAAAATCGAAAAATAGAAATTCAATTAAAACTGAATTCAGATTGGTACAATTGACTATAGACAAAATTGCGAATAACAGAAACAATATCTGCGATTTTTGGTTGGTGAAAAAGACAGATAGACTACTTTCCCTTTTATTACACTGAGAGTCTGATAAAGATATATAATTCGTTGAAAAAAGAGAAATGGCTTTGTTTTTCTACGCACACGCGACGGCAAAACGAAAGACGCGACACGAAGAAGGTCGAAGACACATTAGAGATGAAGCGAAGCGAGCACGGGAAATTGAGAGCGAGCAAGACAGAGTGAGGGTGAACACAGAGATTGCCATGGTGGTACAGGCGGTAACGAGAATGCTGCGTAATCGACCGGAAGTGACACGAGTGAGAAGAGATGATGAGATAATATTCCTTACCAAAATTGCTATCTCGTAAGAAACCAAGAAAAATGATAAATTATTTAAAACTAAAGTAGATTTACGCCACATTTTTTTTTTTTTTTCATTATACTAAAAGGATTCAAAATATTTTTCAATCACACAAGTGATTGATAAATCCATTTAAATATTTTTTATTTCAATATGTGACATTCATGATATTTATGAATATTTTATCCTTTAAAGATCTTCCAAGAGATGAAGCAAAAAATCTCATACTGTTTCCTCTCTCTCTCTCTCTCTTATAAAAATAAGAAACAAAATATATACAAAAACTGCAAATCTTATTGGATGAGTAGGCAAATAGAAGAATGATTGATGTTGAAATGAGAAAAAATAATGAACTAGGGGAAAGAAAATTTCTCAACAAGTATATATGAACATACTTTTTTCATTGTAGACAAAAAAAAAAAAAACTTAATGAAACAGAGTTTCTCAAGTGGAAACTGATTTTTCTCAATATCATTGAATGCTTTGTTTGATCAGTATTTGATCAAACTTTAAATATATATTATAAGAGTAAATACGTATACGATAAACAGAGAGTGGAATTGTTTTAACAATAGGAAAAAAAATTAAGAAAAGACTAGCTATTGTTTGTTTTGTTGAGATCGTGAAAAAAGCTTCAAGCGTTTTATCTTAGAGAATAGAGAGAGGATGAAGAAAATTTGATTATTCGAGGTCTTTCTTCCCTCATTTTTGGCTCACTTAAAAAACCACTTATCCTCACGTTCGCTTCGAAATATAATCATATAAATTTTTTAAATAAACTTTATATTTTCTGATTCAGATTGTATACATTTTCTGTTTGAGTATTGTCGGTTGGTTTTAACCGATAATCCAGTTCAAGTTGAAAACCTTTCAGGAATTGAATTAATTTTGGAAATATAAAATTTTTTATTATTAATTAAATATATGAAAATTAATTTTAGATGTTTGAAGATTTTTTTTAGGGTTTTATAGGATGAATTAAAATTATTCTAACATGGTAAAGTTTATTTTAGTTGTGAAAAGACAATTTTAATGGGGAAAACGTGAGATGGATTCTTTAAATTTATAAATTCCTTTTAGTATTCCCCTTGGGAGGATAAAGAAAGACCATGTCGTAAAGCTAAAGAAGCTAGCGCAAGTTCTCTCGTTGGCAATCGTACAAGAGTCTCAATCACTGAAGCACTATCCAGCTTTTCTGTAGAGTAAAATCTTCGTCTTTTTTTTTTTGCGCCCTCAAGCACACTGTCAATGAAAATAAATGACCTGCTCACCATACGGGTGTGATGGTGGTCACCAACTGTGTAGATCAGCACTTCACATTTCCTGCCTTTTCATTCCTTATCTTTCAACATTCTTACTCGAATTTTTTTTTCTCTTTCCATTTTTTTTTTCTTTGCTATTATCGCACTTTTATGCTTTCACTTTTAAGATGAAGATGCATATAGTCTGACACAAAGAGTCAAATGAAATGAACGTGTATTGAGATTCGATCTCGGAAAAGTGCACACGATTTTTCGCAGTAGCTTAATACCTTTTCCTTTCATTCATTGAATTTCAATAGAACTTTTCACCGGAATATTTCTTTAATTTGCCAAAGTATATTTTTGAATACTCAACTACAGCTATAGGTAATAGAGAAAAATGTTTGCCAATTTTTTTTAATATTAAATAATATATTGAATTTTCAACAAAATCTCGAAAAAACAAATTTTTTTTTTTTCAATTCCTTACAAACACTCTATCTTTAGAAATAACGTAATCGGGTAGTCAAGTGTCAAATCAACCCTTTAAAAATATATATCAAAGTGATACAAAAAAGAAAATTAAGGTTCTGTGAATTAGGAAATTTTTTCGATATTAAAAATGAGTAAAATTAAATGAAAAAAAATTTTTTCATCACAAATGCATTGACGTTGTATGACGCTACTCTTGTTATTTATGATTTTGATTAAAAATTCCCGACTTCTCTCGGGATTACCTGATAATAAAGTATTTTTTTATCAACGTGTCATATAATATTCTATGTAGACTCCAACTATAAATATATTCTACAAACTTTCATATTTTAATGCTAAAAATCTTGACCACGCTGTGCAATTTTTTTTTTTTTTTCAAGTTTAAAACAATTTTTCATCACATAAATAATATAATAAAATTTTTTTCATTAGATACATTTTTTTCCATGTAAATAATAATTAATTTCAATGATAAATAAATGCATATTTACACGATTTTACGTTATATATCGAATATATTGCAATCGTGCAGAAATTGAGTTTCACGGACAATATGAAGCTTTCACATGATGACTTTTATTGCTGCCAATAAAAAAAAAGTTGAGTATAACGAAAATTGTCAAATATATCTCACGAATGAGAGATTAAATACCGAAATTTTCTACAATTTCAATTATACTTGACAATCGACAATTTAATTGCGATTTTATCGAACTCTCGACAGCATCATAGGGAGCATGAGAAAACGTGCTGTAAAATAGAGTTGAGTAAAAAACTATCATTAGCCTCGAGGCGCGGTAACAACACGAGCGCTTTGTTCATTGTGTAACGAGAAACGTGATTACGCTCGTTAACCAACCCTCTGAGGCACAGCCAAAATTATTCACACAATTTGTATATACCCATTTTTGTCGAGTAAATAAAATAGAATAGTCTTTTAAATAGCAATACTTCACCCTCTGCTTCACATATTATCAAGTAAATTTATATATTTTATTTGAGTAAATCTCAAATTGCGTGCAGAGAATTTTTTTTTTTTTTTCGTGGCATTAAAAGAGGCAGAGTTTTTTGGATGTTATTAAATTTAAATTCTACCCAACTTATTGAATTTTAAATTTGAATTTGCGATCGACAGAGATGTCTTGCTCTCCCTCGTATCGTATGCTTTCTCCATCTAAGGATCAATGATCCCTCTGATATACCAACGCAAGTGAAAGAGAAAGGAAACCACAGCATATTCCATGCACGATCGACTGCCTGGACCTATACTTGCTTGTATACACCCTCGCACGTTTACCAGTTCTTGTCAAGGATCCGTCGGAACTATCGTGTCCCAAGCTAAGACTAACTTCGTGCTGAGCAGCAAAATTCCCAACAGCTGCTGTTGATTACAGATACGTCCAAATTAATAGACACACGTTTCCCTCAAATTTATACTCTGAGAAATTCTTTAACCTATAAAGTTAGCACTCACTCTTTTGATCGAACTTTTATTTCTCCTCTCTGTAATTATCTATTAAGGTTTTCTAAGAGAACTAAAAGTTTTATCTGGTTGACATGAGGGATTTATTGTCAGTTTAACGGTACATTTAAATTCTGTAAGGAAATTTGAAGATTTGTTGGATATGTTTTTTGTAATTGTGCCAAAGCCATTTGTCGGGCGAGTGGAACTTTTTTCTTTTTTTTTTTTTTTTGGAAAAGACTAGTGGTTGTCAGAACTATACCGGATACGACATTTTTAACCGATTATTTTTTAGCTTTTTCCACATAAAATTCATAAAAAAAAATTTTTTTCATCTTAAAAATGAGTAAATTCATGAATAATACGTATGATAAATAAATTCAATATATTTAGAGTAGTTTAAACCAAGTTTCTAATAAATAGATCAATAGCTTTGAGCGGTACATTTTGCTTGAGTTGGCAACGGAATTACTATTATAGTTTAGATTGCAATGCTGTCCGAGGATATATCCTGGTGGTGTATTATACACGCTCGAATAATTATGGAGTATTTGATGTGTCCATCGATGATGGAGCTACGGGGCAAATAGTAATCTATCGAGATAGCGGCAGAACACGGTAGCATGATTAAAATATTTGAATATTAAGTATTTTTGTCGTTGTACGGACGCGTTGATTTGATTTATTAATTTCTAAATTTGTACGCTGACCGCGCGTAGATTTCCGAGCACCGACTGTTCAGTCGTATAGTATCGTAAATAGATCAGAGAGCCTCAGCAGAGGGTGATAAAGGATAGCAAGGTCCACACTGGTGGATTTAATTAAAGAGCGGACGCGGCGAACGTCGGTCAATGGGCGTGAATAGCCGTCGTGCACCCTTGTGGCCCTGTAGCAAAATCAACCTGTCTCAAATTCAACTCCCTCAGAACTTGAGCAAACTCAATCAAGGGTCCTTCAGCGAACTGAGACGGAATTTTCGACGCATGCTTCTCTATACCCGCACTTCTATACTGTGTGAGGCTGTCGCCTAGCCAATCAGTGTGACGTTTATCGTTTGACATGGCTCAGAGAACCCCTATAACATCGATAAAGACATTTAAAAGTTGATAATCATAAAATTAAATACGATAATTAGCTTATTATCCTTTTTTTAAATGAAAATTTATTAAATATAAATGAAAAAAACTAAGAAAAAAAGTTTTAAGATGTTTGATTGGTATAAAAAAATTTTGCAAAGTATATGCCCCTTGAAAATTTGGTAGTTTTCGTAATTTTTTTTTTTTTTTTTTTTTTTTTTTTTTTTT